>JARYHS010007635.1:0-149986 GCA_031002005.1 Vandiemenella viatica
TTCATACCCCCCTCCCCTTTCTTTCGCGGCTCTTATGACCTCTACATCGATGAGCAGAAAATCCCGAAGGAAATAAAATCTTCTGGATGCCTTATAAGCGCTTTTAATTTGCTGAAGTTGGGGCTGACTATCGAGTAACGGAATCACATCGTAACGTGTGGCTATATTTTTGAGGTTAGGTGTAAGACGCGCAATAGTGAGAGCTACAGAAAGAACTCTCGGCACTCATTTATCCATTTAAACGAGATGTATGTAAAGTTACAGGTTTTTTTTTTTTTTTTTTTTTAAAAACTTCGACTTTACGGCTTGTCGACAACGGGGTGTTTAGTGTTGGAAGAGGATTGTATATGGGGTGGAAATTTTCTATTGTTTTTGAAGAAATATATCCGACGTTTGACAGCAGTAATGTAGGGAATTGATGGAAAACCGAAACCGGGATTGACAGAGTTGGAATCGAATCCGATGCTTATCGAATGCCAGATCTGAACTATACTGTTCAAACAGCGCGCTCGATTAATATTTCAGCAAGTAGAATACGCTCAAACATATAAAACGTACTGTAGTGTGCAAAATGTATGTACATAGATGCAACCCACTAGCTACTGTATGAGACCGAGCGTAGTGGGTGAGTGGTAACGCTCTGTCCTGGCGATCGTGAGAACGCATGTTCGAAACCCCCTCCGGACATCCAGATTTCGGCTTTTCACGGTATCCCCAAATCACTCCAGGCGAATTCTGGAATGGTTCCTTCAAAAGGCCATGGCCGAATTCCTTCCCGATCCTTGCCCGTAGTCCTTTCGCCCCTCTAATACCCTCGACGAGGCGTAAAGCCATTACCAAATATATATATCCTGTATGAGATCTCGTTTGAGTCTACCAAAATTTCATATCCAGGTGTAAACTAGGTTATTACATGATACACACATTTCACTAAAAGTTTTTTAAAAGGCTTACATGACACATAGTTACACTTTCGTCCCTTAAACAGAGTAAGAGACGACATGCATTGTTAAATGTACCGACATAGTTGTGCCAGGTCATTGAAAGAAAATATTGCACTACAAAATTCTTATATAAAACAATCCATTTTCAATTTAAAAAAAAGGAATTTTTGATTGGATTTTTTTCTACACATTTTTCCTGCTAATTCCACCTCGAAAACCAGAATTCCGCACCTAAAAACGCAAGCTCAAACGATCATCTCTACTGACATTTGCAGTTTCCGTGTCAAAATATATGTCGTTCTGCTTTCTATGACTACGCGTTGTGACCGAATTGTGCTCCCCTGAGGAAGTTAATTCAGACATTCAGGACGAACTTCTATCTATATTATGGAGATAATTCGTATATATATATATATACTCAGCAGGTACTCTCACATTCCTGACAAGTTGTATCGATAACACGAGACATATTACACTGATTACACTCCAATACTGTATCATGGAAATGTCTGTAACTCCCATCCTAGGGCGTCAACTTAATTTACCTTTATCTTTTAAATGTAAATTAGTATTCAGTATTAATTAGTTCTTATATTGCATATGAGCAACCTTTTCCAAAAATCTAATTTTCAGTTTTGTCATTCGAAATCGACAGGAAAATGATATTTAGAATAACTAAGTTCACTGGAGGCTAGCTGCATCAATATACGAAATGAGCGGCAGCTGGCTCAGGTGTTCACGCGTCTGACTGGAGATTGAAAGATGTCCTGTTTGAGTCCCTGTAGCGGCGGTGATTTTCATAGGCACTTAACCCCACCTTAACCTCTGGCACAGCTTGCTGTATAATGTGAAGTACGCCAGAAAGCTTCCGAGGTTCGGATTCCACATTAAACTGTAGGTCCCCTGTACCCGGTAGGATTTCCGGGTTAGGTTAAAGCGGCTTCGGCAGGTGTGGAAATCCGAACCAATAGGAACCTTGTCTCCAGGCCATCACGACCACACGGAATTATTATTACTATACAAAATGTGATCCACTACGTTTGGTTAAGAAACTAGTAAGTTCGTGAGTGTGCATAAGTGTCAGTAATCCATTATGATTAGGAAAAACTTAGTTAAAATCATTCGTTAAAATTTTTCAGGAAATAAATGGAAAAATAATTGACTAACTGTTGAAATAAAATGTTTTATCCTACTTTCCGTTTATCACTAAATTAGGAACAATACTTTATTTAGAGATATACCTATCTGCTAGATTAATTTGATTACGAAATTACTTTGTGCAGTTTTTCAGGAATGCCAGTGACGCTTGCACTAAACGGAATTTATGAAAAATGAACGTGGTCTTGAGTGCATTGCTGTGTACGCCCTCTTTTTGTTGAGTGTGATATTCTCCTGGTGGACTCCTAATTTATTCGTTTCGTGACATTAAGATGTGTGATATCTGTAATATGGCTGCTTGAAACAAATTTTCAAATCTCGCCTGCTAGGCCTGTGCGTAAGGAAGGCGTCTTTTTATATTCGTGTAATGGCTCGGAACGCCAGCGGAAAGGATCCATGGAATAGTCTCGAAGCCGTCCCGCTACAGTAAAAAAGTCCTGGGAGTGCCCCTCGTATTTATATGCTCTTTCGCCTGAACTGTTTAAAAGATCTGTTTTCTGTCGTGTTCTCGTAATCTTGACGCGCTCAGATTTCAGATACTGTGCATGTTATACTTCTCCCGGTTTACGGTTTCTAGAACTGCACTGAAAATTGTTATATACTTTGACACGGTAGCTGGAAAAGTCGGGAGAGATGATCGATTGAGCTTGTGTTTTTAAGTATGGAATTCGGGTTTTCGAGATAGAATTAACAGAGAAAAGGTAAAGGAAAAATCGCAAAGGCAACATGCCATTGAGGCAGTGAAACGGCCTCAACATAAGCCGTCTAATGAAAATTACTGAATGATCTACATTAATTCGTAATGTATATAGAAGAGATTAAGACGACTTTTCAGTGACTTTAACGAACATAGAAACAAGAGAAATTTGTAGTTGCTACTGAATGAACAATACGCATTCAAACTGCTCGCATTACGAAAAAATTACTACTGCAACGAGGTTTCATGATTACAAATATTTTCAATCTTACAGAATTACTAGTTAAAAATGATTCACAGAACTGTTAGTAAATTACATCTGGTAGGACTGCAAATTATGAAATTATTAGGTGGCCCGCGTGAAAATTTCGCAAATGATATACGATGAATAGCGAGGTTCATGGTTTGAAAGTAGGGTGAAAGAAAAACAGACGCAGCAATTGTTTATTTGCAACTGACACTGGTATCGGTACGTGGCAAAACACTTACAACGTCTTG
The DNA here is from genome assembly GCA_031002005.1 of Vandiemenella viatica. Classification (NCBI taxonomy): domain Eukaryota; kingdom Metazoa; phylum Arthropoda; class Insecta; order Orthoptera; family Morabidae; genus Vandiemenella; species Vandiemenella viatica. Next base: position 3,298 of record JARYHS010007635.1, read on the forward strand.
CGAAACAATTAGAAATGACAGAAACAAAAACACCTGAATAGCTCCTTACTCAGCAAAACATAGTTTATCCATATCGTGCTGCTATCTAGCGGTTGAGATATCACTCATAATCGACGCCAGCTTCACTCTGAACTTGATTGTCCATAATTTTGCTATTCACAGGTTGAGTTACGAAAAATTCTTTCCGTAGTTAATGATTTTACCAAAGTGGAGAACTAAATCTTTAAAAAAATACCTTATTTATCAATTTTGAGTATGAAGGAAAACATGACTCATCACAATAAAAAGTCTCAGATAAGAACCAGTTTATAACTTGACTCTCATTATTTTAAACCGTAATCTTTATTATCTTGTTAGTGCTTTTTGCGAAACAATTTTAACAACTTTAACTTGTTATATAAAAAGTGTTGATTGAATTACTGCAGCATTTTTGAGCTACGAGATTAAGGAAAAGATATTTTATTAGGGTTGGTCTTTGCAGTATAGGATGGAGGCAAGGGACGGGGAAAGAATTTAGCCGCAGCCGTTTTAAGGAAGCATCCCAGCATTTTCTTGAAGTAATTTCAGGAAACTATAGAAAACCGAAATCTGGATAGGGAGCTGAGATTTGAACCCTTGTTCTCCCAAATGCTAGACCCTAGACACACTGCTTACCTACCACGATTGGTTCAGTAGATCAACAGAACCATGAGCAAACGTAAAACACAGGTACATCTACATCTTCATCTACATATATACTCTGCAATTCACAAAATTGTGGGTGGCAGAGGGTGCTCAGCACCAAAGCTAATCTCTTTGCTGTGCATTCCAATCCCTAATGGTACGAGGGAAAAAAGAATTCATATAAGAATCAGTCCGGCACCTTATTTCTCTAATTTTATCTTTCCTGTCCTTCCGACTCAAATAGGTTGGTGGAAGAAGTATTTCACTACACTCATGAGTGAAAGTTTGAGTACGCATGTTTTCCAATAAGTTTAAACGAAACGTGTGTCGTCTATCTACCAGAGACTCCCAACCTAATCTACTAATCAGTTCTGTGACGCTTTCATAAGGACTGTAGCAAGCGGTCACGAATCGAGCGGCTCTTCTCTGTACTTTCTCTATACTTTCGATCAATCCCTTACGAAACGGGTCCCAAATGGCACAACAATAATCCAAATGTGGACGCACAAGAGATTTGTACGCTATCTCCTTTGTTTGTTCATTACAATTTTTCAAGAATCTACCTATGAATCGCAGCCTAGAATTTGCTCTACTTACTAAAGAATTAATGTGTGTGTCCCATTTCATGTTCCTTTGTACTGTTACTCCCAAATATTTAATAGAATCGACCATATCAATAACTGTATTGTTTAACTCGTATTTCTGAACAATCGGATTCTTTTTGTTAGTTATGCTCATTGTCTTGCACTTTTTACAGTTTAGAGTAAGTTGCCACTCAGCGCACCAAGCCAAAATAACATCCACTTTTATAATTCTAATTTCTAATCCTTCTCATTTGTTTTCTTCAGGGAGAGTATGCCTGCAAAAATCACACCAGTACGTCAGTATCAGTTAGAAAGTACAGTTTTTTTTGTATAAATTGATTTAATTTTCCAACTGATAAATAAGATTATTAAATCAAAAGAGTGTTTTTTTTATTTTTTGATAGATCATACTGACGACTTTACTTTCGAAGCTCGAGTTGGATATATTAACTTCTGTTGATGTAAAGCAGAAATGAGCTCGTAACATCTGGTGTAAAGGTTTATGCGACATTAAGCGAAATAACATTGGTCGTCCGAAGTCATTCGTCCCGCCTTCTGCGAAAGACACAACACTTCTCACGTGCAATCTACCAGTAGTTAGAAGAAACTTCATCATCATAAGGAAGACAAACCACAGCTCGGTATGTAACAGGTTCCACGGATGATGTGACAACCACACCCACAGAGTCTGAACCGAGAACCTCCCGCAGCGCATCATCAAACAATTGTACGTCTCTCGGAGCACGTGTAGCAAGGCTAATACACTATTTGAGGTCCACTTGAAAGCTGTATAGCGGCGTTGCCAGTCCTCACCCCTACGCATCTGGCTTGCCCTATGGGAAATAGACTCTCCAATAGATGAGCAAGATAAAAATCTTTTATGTATATCAATGATTTGCCACCCTCACTAACCATTTGCATATTTCCATTGACGAACGCTCCAAGGGAAAGGCCTTCACAACTCAACATTGTTGTGGAAACTGAAACCTACAGTCACATACATACGATCAATCCCAGCCCATCCTGCATGACAGAGAATCAAAAGAATTTGCCATTTAATAACGAATTCTTTAGTCTGCTTTACTCCCTTTTTAATTAAAACATGTTAAACTGCCAATTACTTATATTAATATTTGATATTCAAAAGTTAAATTGCATCCCGTGAAACAATATGGAGAAACGAAACCAATATGCACCGTTTCTTTGCCGTGTCGTTTATGAGAAACAGTAAAAAATACCACTGCTAAACAGCATTGTTCAAAAATGCTGCTCATAACCAGAGCCTGTTGGCTGAGCGACAACGCTCTGGTTTTGCATTCAGGAGGACGCAGATTCGATCTGCAGTCAGACCATTCAGATTTCTGCTTTTCATGATTTCCCGAAATTACTCCTGACCTGATCTCCACGAGTTATGAAGCATTCAAATGCGTCAGGTAGAATATACAGTGAATATTGTCACATATATCTTCAATTAATACAAGATGATTTATCAAAGAAAAGGGAAGTAAGAGATGATCCGATGGAATGATAGCAAAGACTGGTTGGTGTCAGGATAGTTATGAATGTTTCAAAGTCTGACACGGTGATTTCCTCCTACTTTGTTTCCGAGGGTTACCAGTTCAAAAGCGGCCCGGATTGTTGGTGTTGAAATTAAATGAGGAAACAAATTGTAATACGGGAAACACTTGATGAAGCTTTATGAATTGTGATCGAAATTTACAAATAGAAAACAGCAGCAGAGCGCCTAGAGATGTTTGCGCCGTTACAGAGATCAAACGGCATTTTATGCAAACTAACACTTGAAGGTCATGTAGTTTTGTGAGATAAAACTTCTCCGTCCACATATGATACACGTCTGTTCACCATTTGGTATATTATAAATCAATTTAAGGTTTCTTTCGTTATAGATGAATTAAATTCCACTGAACAGTTTGCAGTTATGGCTTGTCGGTATAATAAGCTTAAGTTTCTCTGCTACCATTATAAAACTGTTAATTTATGAATTCTTCATCTATAAGTTTTCTTTTGTAATTCTGGTGAAATACAATAAATTCACGCCATACTTAGGAATTACACTAGCTTTCTGGATTTTCATACTACTGTTAAGTTTAATAACCATAAGTGGTTGCGTGCTGCAGTGATTGGCTACAGCTAAACACTAACCAGTCACGAACACTATAAATTAGGATGACCGTCATCAAATTTCATATCTGCAAATTTTAACTATACTTTTAACACGATTATTTCTCGAGATTTACAGGTCAATTAACAATTTTTACTCATTATTTTCAGTCGATGGTAAAATGTTTGCGCTGTACCTCATATTAATGAATTATAGATTAAAAACATTTTCTTAATTCCTAAAATGTACTCAGTAGCAAACAAATTTCCTCAATGGTTTCTTGGAGCTTGCTTTTTTTTTTTGTTACAATCATGTGCACAGCAGAGAGAAGCCAGTGAGCTGAGTTAATCAAGATGGTTTAGCAATTATCTATAACATGGCTTATGCAAAGATTCATTACCATTTTTTTTAAAAATATTTGTTATTAAAGTAAACGTGTTTGGGATGTGGTGTAAAAATGTGCTGGTTTTGCGATATAGGAAATATCGTATCCTAGCTTCACTTTGCCATGTTTTTTTTCGGTTAAAAGAATTTCTAGTTCAGTGGCATCAAAACTTATTTTTACAGTATACTTCGATATACAGACAATATAACGCCCTTTAAGTAATCAGTGTGTATGTGTTCCTAGTTTAAATTAACAGGTTGTGTGTAGTCTGTGTAGTATGGGCTTGTGTAAACAATGTCATATCGGGTCAAAAACCTGTTTGAAATAAAAAAACTATAGGTTGGTAAATTTTGGAATCCGGCAATCAAATACTGATTCATATCAGGCTTAAAAACAAATTGTGTTATACACGTGATCATGAAGGAGATATCTGTCAGCAATATTTAACAGATAAACATGGGATTTATATTAGGCACGATATGTCCATCCAATGGACACACCAACTTACCCGCTTTAAACGTAAGAGTAGGTTGCGCCTCGGGGAAAAACGGATTATTTTTATGCCGGTAATGAGAGGCTGTCATTAAATCCCGGATATTAGACGAGTGTATGCCTGCCATATGTTCGGTAACTGGGGCCCTGCTGTCTGCTTGAACTCATCACTCAACAGTTGTACCAACCGTGTACCCAGACACAACCAATACTGAATAGATCAGGAGAAACTAGTAACAGCAGAAAGTAAATCTGCTAACAGCCACGAATGTATTTAGGGGAATAGTATCTGCACTCGTAAACAGAAGTAGAATTATTGTTCGGTTGTGAGGATTGATGAATATCTGGTAATCTGAAACGAGACAGGGCTGTCCGCATAAACTTGCAAATACTGATATCAAACTACGCCCCTTGCGATGCAGAGCGGTTACAAAGAATTATTCATGTATCCACTTTGTGTTTGCCCTATGATCAAAATTGCAAACACAAATCTGGCACTGCGTGTATGCTATTCGAGATACGGAATTTGAGTGAATAAAACTACTTAACACATTCAGACTTCGTCAGCAGTCTGTTAGATTACGATCTATAAATAAATTAGCTGTTATCCATGAGTTTTTAGGCGTGGAATTAGAATTTTGTTACTAGAATTAGATATAGAAAGATGTAAGTTATGAGAAAGGTGTCCCAAACAGCACAGAGTCGCGAACGGAACTGCAGTTAATGTATTGCCAACATAATGTAGCTTGTATGAAATGGTAGAGCGCAAAATTGAAACAAAGTACACTCTTTACAGTCATGTATTAGTTAAGTGTGTTTTTAATTAATCACTACCCTTTCAGTAGTCTTTGGCTAACCAACAGCAGGACTTAACCTTTCAAAGCACACCCGGCCAGATTGTGTGTTGGTTCGGAGGCTTTTACATTTTAGTGACCTCTTTACAACCAGACGCTTTTTACGTTTACATTTGGTCAAACAATTAAGAATTTAGTCATATTTTTCGTCACGCTGGTGTAAAAGTTTTTTTTGCTATGCTACTAATGACTCCGGTGTAGCGGCGCATTAGTACTCTAACAACAGCAACAACTGTTCAGTGTATCAAATTCGTGGTCCAACCCCGAAACCCCTTTATTCATATACTACATTTATACTGTTCTTCACTTCACACGCACCTAATTACGCTTTATGAGCATCATTAATTTCCTATCTTTCGGCGTTTAAATGCATTTTTCAATAAATTGTTCCAGTTATTGAGTTACTTACCAAAAAATGATAACTTTCTACTATATAGTATTTTACCTTAAATGAAGTGTTGACGATTGCTCACATTTCTTTACAAACCGGATCACCAGCCTGAGCCTCGCAGATTTCCTAAAATCTTTGCAACCGCCTCCTACCTTGAAGTGACTTTCAGCACGGATCCTTCTTCATACAAGTTACTGAACGCGTTTTGTGTGTAATCTACACATACAAATCTAGCTGTTGCCCTTAATAGTGCTTTTAGTTAACGTGTTTGAAACCCATAATGTGAGATCTATTCTACACTGATGAAAAAAAAAAAATCCCAATACCAAGAAGGAGTATATCTGAAATTCAAATTTCCCGCAAATCGCAATAGGATGGCGCTAGTAGTGTCACGAAGATACAAATCAGGTTTGCTTTTAAATACGGGCTGTAATGTTCGTCAGTGTTAGTTACCCGTGATATTGTACGTAGTGACAGCTGCCACAGTTCCACAGACAGTTTTTTGTTTGTGTTTTAAAATTATATCACTTTGTGGGGACATCTTATGTCAATACCGTTTTGTACACAATGTTTTTGGTTTTACTGTCCTTTGCTAAGATATATATGGCCTTTGGAGGTTGGAATCCGGTGTGCTAGCTACTTATAAAAGCAAAATAATTGTCTGGTGCAACGCAAATCAGAATCTACATAAGTTGTATCTACATAAAGAGATCATACACAAGCTGACTGCGAGGGATTCAAAGCCTAAACGACCGATATAACATTACAGGGACTTATAAACGATATTCGTAGGTCTGTCACTATTCCGTTAGATTTCAACATTTCATCACAAAATATGTTAATTATCCTGAAAAAGATATCATACGTCCTTCCTATTTATACGAAGTATTTTCTTGTAATATTTCACCAAAATCGGTTTAGCCGTTTTGTCGTGAAAACATAACAATAGACAGAGTTACTTTTGCTTTTATAATATTAGCGTAGATTTGTGACACCAACATGCTGATATGGTTTACTGCCTGGCATGTTCCTATTATGCTTCGTATGGAGGCGTAGCAATTTTACTATCCTCGAACATGTGCGGCTTGCCGTTGTCGGTCTTGTGAGTTGCTATTAGTCTTCAGCAAGAAGCAATATCGGAGTGGGGCGCCGAGTTCAATAACCCTTTATTTGCACAGCGCACATACGGCATGCAAGCTGTAAAAACCAAATGGCTCATTCCATCTCACATGAAATCGCAAATGACTCTGAGGTCTGGAGGTGTGTTAATGGAGCGAGGCAAAAGAAAATTATTTCGCCCACAAGTCGGAATGGATAATAAGGCTCACTTGAATCGTATTATGAACCAGATGTTCGATATATCTGACTAGACAGTAAATATTAGCTGTACGCTACTTCCTGGCTTACGTCAACGGAACTACAGCAATTTTTCGGTGCTGATAATCAAAACTGTGAGCACAGCACTTATTAAACTGTTCTTCAGTGCTGGGTAAATTTGTTAAACCATCATTGTGGCAAAGTTTTCTGGTAACTGAGATTTATTATTACCCCACAGCAAAATCCGTTGAGACAGTATAAAGTCTTATTTCCATCTAGATGTTCGGGCAAAGAATTTTACTGAATCTCAAGAGTTTAAACTAATGTGGTCAGATTTTCCTTTCAGCATAAACGTAATACTATGATACAGCTTCGAAAAAGGCCTGACTATAGATACAATTAATGGAATATTGAATTGCATTTAATTGCGATACAGCGCACACTGGTGGCAATTATTACATCAGCGTTTTTGTTAAGTTATTCATCACCTCCCTTGGTAATTTACTCCTCTGTAGTACCTAAGATATACAAAATATACTTATTAAAACAAAGCTACATGCTTTGATATGTAACATTAATCATCTGTAGGGAGAAATGAAAGGCAGTCAGTAACCAATATTGAATTACTGATCGTGTGTTCTTAGGAAGTAAAATTCCAAAGAATATCTATTTCTGCCGAGGAAAAAAAGCTTATACCAATATTTTTGGTTCGAGTCTTTTACAAATAGCTATGAAGCAACAGATGTAGCGAAGCGATATCCGAATCTACCAGGAATTCTTGGTTTTACTCTCTGTCTTTAATGTTTTCGGGCAAGAAAAGAAGAAAAATATAAAGCGCGTCCAAGAGATATATACCGTGCACGGAGGCGAGGTAGTTTTTCTGGACCTCCTCCCTAACCCTTCCCAACAGCTGCCCATCAAAACACACAAATCCCCTCAACTCAACTACCGCTGTGGCTTTAATCAGGAAGTGCTTCCTCACTCGCTCCCCAAAAAAAATCTCTACAAATAAAGGGGAGCGCAACGCTACAAAAACGACCACCATTTGCTTTAGTTTTGAGGTTCCCAGATAAAATTTCCCGAGCGCCGGAGTTCGACAGTTGTTGCTCCACCGTCAGGAAATTCTTCCACCTTCAATGAACTATCAGTTCTACTGTGCCAAACAACAGGTGTTTCACTTACAATATTAGCAATTACAGCAGTATAAGAAATTGAAGTCTCAGAGGTAGCTTAGTGACTTCAGGAAATATTTGTTGATGTCTGAGATATGTACCAGATGATAATTCTGGTATTACAAACACTACATGACAAATGTCAGTGAAGGGTAACTACTACTTTTGCTCTCAACTAGATTCGCTTAAGCAGTATGTACAATTCAATAATGGTAAGTTAAAATTTAGTATTTCAGAAATGTCTGAAGGCGGAATGATTTGGAACAATGACTGATGGGCAAAACGAAAAGGAATACGTAGGCTTCCAGGTAATTCCGCTTTTTTTGTTTCTTTTTCTAAGCTTTTGGACTGACATTCACTTAAAAAACATATCCACCATCAAAAGAAAAAAAAAACAAGCTTGCTGTGGAGAGAATAATGTGTGGACAAGATGACTGTATGAGGTATCAAGAATTTCAAATAACATCAACAGTTTTAACGATGACAGGGGCTAGTCCCCCATGAAACCTGCCGCTCTTTACTAAGACAAATGTAGACCAACATAGCAACTCAGATGAAGGCTGGACTATGCAACCGAAAGGTTAGTAAACGATTTTTTTTCTTATGGCTTTACGCCTCGTCGACGTCGATGTTATTAGAGGCCGGATGTGACCGGGGACAAGGAACCGGAAGGAATTCGGTCATGGCCTTTCGAAGGAAGTATCCCGGCATTCGCCTGGAGTGATTTTCGGAAACCATGGAAAACCCAAATCTGGATGCCCGAACGGGGATTCGAACCGGCTTCCTCCCGAATGCTAGGCCAGAATTTTAACTCCTCACCCACCGCGATCGGTCCTCAGTAACCGAAATAAAAGCGAGGCACTATCCGGAAAAAACTAAACGTTTTAACAGATTATGAAAAAAAACTTTTTTAATGTTACAGATAGGGAAAAAATTCTCTTCTACTGGACTTAAATCTGCAGATCTAATCAACGATGATGAAAGCAGCAATTTACTACCGTGTCATGCCTATGATCTACAGCGGCGGATGAAAATTGTTGAACTAAAACCCGTATATTAATGCCGCTACGGTAGCAGCATTGTTACTAACCTCCCCAATCATTTTTGTTATTATTATCAATATCGAATTATGTAACATTTTTAGCTATAAGTATCCAAAATAATTGTATTAATGTTTGACACTTGATTTGTAATAATGTTGGGTTTCCACAGTATGTAGTTTGTTTAGTAACTGAGGTAGCATAGTGTTGTTATCTAAATTGTGCAAAATTATTTGCTGCTGGTAAGCACAGCAGTCTGTGTGTCGTGTCGCTTGGAGGATGATACACAAGCTAAAACAGCTTGTTAAATGTATGGGCAAACTAGTGTCAATGTCACATACGTGTCTCAGAAGTTGTGTCAATGAACGTTATTAATTAAATTCAATAACATTTCTGTTAGTGACTTCTGTAAGTTTCATATTAATGTCTGTTTCTAAAAGGTAAATTTTCAGCAGCGATTTGTTGACTAAACCATAATCTAATTAGGTTATTAGGAGAATTCGACTATAAACCGTATTTTTGATGGTCAGAATGGTTTTCAGAAGGATATGAACATAAGCTGGTCGTACCTTTCATAGTGAAACACAACGTTGCTTCAGTGTATTCACCAAAATTGCATTTATGAGGGGGGGGGGGTAGTTTTGAACGTGTGTTGACCACTGCACACGATAATCTACATTTCGTATCGAAAATTTTGAAAGTTCAGGTCCTTACGAAATAACCTTTTAGTTAATTAAAAAAAGTTACAAACATTCAGCATTTTTCATGATGAATCTGTAAATAACACACTATTCATAAGTTGCGGCTCAGTCGGCAGAACTAACAAGCAGATCTGCATCTCGCTCTCCCAATACGCAGGCGAACATGTGAAGCCAAGTAGACTAGTTCGAAGGCTACAGAGTTGGCCAATAGGATCATTTCGTTTTTGGGCTGATTTTTTTTTTTGGTTCGTCTGACGTGAGGTGACCTACGCGGTTACAACAAGAGGGAAACGGTACAGCTGCAAGGCAAATGTGAGGATCCAACGTCACCCAACATCTGCGCAGGGAGGAGGAACTGTGAAAATGCGCCTCAAGCGACAGCCTTACAGGTTTACTGCATACGTACGCGACGAAATAAGAGTCGGGAAAGTTAGCACCTGGACGAGCCAATAACGAGACGTCGGCAGCCTCCACACTGATTAATGATCGATGGTAATTACCAATCCGTGATCTTCCGACAAGTAGCTGTTTCATCAGTTCGCCGTTTTTGCCGAGAGGTCTGATAAATCAGTGGCTGAGGTGCTTGCCTTGAAAAGGGTCTTAGGTTGAAATCCAAGTGCAGCCGGAAAAGTATACGAGTTTCGCTTTCTTGGTGTGAAATACGCTTGGATGCTCCTTGGTTCGGATTCTACCTTAAACTACAGGTGCAGCTACGGCAAATCAGAACTGTTACTCATCAGCCGAACTACCATTGCAGGTCTCCCGGCCAACAAATGACATACGTATCCAACTGTAGCTGTTTTTACTAGTGACGTAAATTTTTAAGGATTGTCATAATTTTCAGGATGACCTAGCGGCATCATTCTTGAGTAGGGTTTCTTTTCATTTTTATTTTTTGTTCTTGCTTTACGTCTTGTCGGCGTCGAGGCGGGAAGGAATTCAGTCTTGATCATTTGAAGGAACTATCCCGGCATTCTTTTGGAGCGATTTGGGGAAACCATGTAAAACCAAAACCTGGATGGCCGGCCAGGGATTCGATCCGCGTCCTCCCGAATACGAGGTCAGAGCTTTACCACTCAACCACCACGCTCAGTGGAAGAAACAGAGAGAAATTCATAGCGTATCTCAGAAGCCGTACGTCCGTTATTGCTGATATTGGATAATATGTCTTTAAACCCAGTAGACAGTCTTCGAATAACCAAGTTACCTAGAATATTAATGGCACAAAAAGATGAGATATGAAAAAATAGAGAGAAATTTATCTATGGACAATACCCGCCAGTGTGGCTGACGCCACTACATTGGATCGGGGAGGTACAACGGGATGGGGTTTCGTACTGGCCGTCTTCATTGAGATTTTTAGTGGGTTTCCCTCCTTCATATAGGGGAATTCTGGGACAGTTTCCAATCTCCGCCTCAAACACTGTACATTTCACAAAAATTACACTTATCACGCAGAACATGGTTACAAAATTTCGCAGATAGATGGCAACACAACATTCCTCAATTAGAGTAAATGCTAGGGATCTGAAAAACCTGGATCTATCACGGGTAGGGCCCTCATTATTTCACACTGGACACCTGTACACACGTGTCAGACAGGGTCGATACGGAGAAACAGGGATACATTTCTAAATATTCATTAGTTGGCCACATGTCCCTAATCAATGAACCATACAGTACTCAATTATAAATATTAAAACGGCAATGCACTTGACGTTTGATTCCGGTTATTCTCTCGACGTGGTTCGGCTAATTTCTGATGCATCCACAATAGCCGTTTCTTTTTTTCCTTATGGCTTCACGCCTCGTCAACGTCATTAGACGCGGGGAAGGAAATTACGGCAAGGCCTTTTTGAAGGAACCATTCCGGTATTCGCCTTGAGTGATTTGGGGAAACCACGGAAAACAAAAATCTGGATGACCGGATGGTGATTCGAACCTGCGTCCTCCCGAATGCGAGGCCAGATCATAACCGCTCAGTACTTGTGTTTTAATAGTGATTAACTGCACCTGAGTTACACGACCAACGACATCCAGCTATTAATACGATAATCCTTGCAAATTTGGAAGGCGTTTTATGATAACCTTCTTCGATTCGAGCTAAAAATTCATCGTGCAAGAAACTAATTACACAAAGGCTTTGCAGCACTCAGTCCAGTTTGATAAGTTACCCTGATAACAGTTTCCTCAACCAGAATTCTGAAAGTCACTAACGAGGTTAGCTTTGGAACTGATACTGATCTCGCGTTATCCGTCTTATCTGGACGCCTCAGACTCCAGCCCGCAATTCCCCTCATTTTGCACCTGTCCACTGTTATCTGAGAACAACAAAATGAATACGGCGCTCGACTCGCATGCATACATTCTCGCTGCCTTTTGAAACAGAAACGCGTATGATATAAACTCGGAGACACGTAATTTCTCTCCGGAGCACAAAAGGTGATAAATAGGTGAGTAATGATAACATCTGTGGCCAGGATAATTCGGCCAGCTGAACCAACACCTGCTCATTGAAAGCGGCTTCGCCGGTCCTTTTCTCCCGGCCCTAAGACATGCATGAGGCGTTGTTTTCATAGCGGATGTACAAGAAATTCATACAGGTATTGGTTTTTGCAAATGTGTAATTGGTTACTTAAGCATTCATTTTTCAACGATATTGGTCTACGAGAACATCAGTAACAACATCCGCCACATTAACATCATGTGCTTACAATATACGTATATTATTTTTATTTTTTAAATAGATTGCGAAATCGTCTCTGTCCCTGTTTAATAGTTATGAGTCCTTTCAAACTCAATGGAAATTCTTCACATTTTTCAGAGAGAACCCTTAGGTTCAACTTCGTATTTCAGTCTGATTACGTCACGCGGTAATGGTCTATGACATTAAAAATTCATTTTTTATCAATAAAAATTCATTTTTAGTCACATTTAGATTGCGTGTAACGCATTTTTAATCGGAAGGTCAGGCCATGGAAAAAGTAGGCTTATACCTGCCTCAGCCTGTCTGCTAACTTTGAACTACTCTAGACCCGTGACTACATCCAAAGTGTGGTTATGGATTTATATCTAGAATAAAGACTTGACTTAAAATGAAAAAGGATGTAGTACTTAAGTGCTTTAATGAAATCATATACAGGATGAAGGTTAACCCTGCAACAGCAGATAGGTTACATCATTTCCTACTATATGACACATTTTTATTTTAGTAAAGGTCTCACCATTTTCGAGATATTGTTTTTCTTTTTAAATAACTTTTTTTTCTCGAAACATGTGACATTGTTCAGTTTATTCCATGCCATTTTTACAAACCAAGACTTTTTGAACCTCGTTTTTTTTTTTAATTTCCTCAAAACTATTTGAGTCGTAGATTTTTTTTTAAAGTTGAAAAAACATTATAAAAATCTTAAATGTTACAATTATTTTATACTTCTTTTAAAATAATTTTTTATGGTAGTTCAATCTCCTGAAGAGACCATTGTGCGTTTAAAACATGTAGTAAAAATTAATGGTAAAGATTTTAAAAAAAAAATTTTAAGGTTTTTTTAACGTTTTAAGGAGAAAAGAACATTGTTTTAGATGTCTCAAACATCTTTAAATACATTTTTTTTAAAAAGAAACACTGTTCAAAAAGTCTCAATTTGTAGAAATGGAATTGAATAGACTAAACAAAGTCAAGTGTTTCGAGAGAAAAAAAAAAAAAACAATATCTCGAAAATGGTGATACTTTTACTAAAATAAAATTTTGTCATATATGATGTGACGTATATGCGGTTGCAGGATTATCCTTTCATTCCTGGACATCCTGTACATTATTTATAAAAGGTATTTTTTTGTGACAAGCCATCTTTCTCTCTTCATAATTAACCAAAATCAATAAATGGGGTCTCTTTTTTTTAAAACTGCTTTACGTCTCTTTTTAACATCGAGGTCATTAGAGACGGGAAAAGCTGGGGGCAAGGAATGGGAAGGAATTCGACCATGGCCTTTTGAAGGAAGCATCCCGGCATTTGCCTGGAGTGATTTGGGGAAACCATGGAAAACCCAAATCTGGATGCCCGGACGGGGATTCGTACCGCCGTCCTCCCGAATGCGAGACGAGAACGCTAACCGTTACACCGCCCCGCTCGGTAAATGGGGTCTCGTTTTAAAAATTAACTTCTTCACTTTGGTAGCATCATTGGTTAAGAAAGGAATTTTTCGTAATTCAACCCGTAAATGGCAATATTGTGAACAATCAAGGTCACGGGTATGCGATAGTTCAGAGTCGATAAGGAGTGATCGCATTACCACTAGACAGCAGCAGCACATATCACAGCGATATTGATAACTATGGTAAGGAGCTTTTTAAATATTTCTGTTAGAGAAATATTTCATCATTTCTAAATGAACTAGTTCTTCTTCCATCCTACCTCGCTTCTCATCGTATAGCCTTCACGAAATTTCTGCATTGGTCATCTAGTAACAACAAATACTTCAAGAAACTGGCTAAGTTTACTACAGGAATCCTTAATGATTGTTTACATTACAATCAACAATAACAAACAGTTAAGTTCATTCCTCTGTAATGATCAAATACAAGAATCGTCAATTTTGACCGGTATTGCACCACCCCATTTATGGCAGCATGTGGTATAGAATGAGGTATACAAACAAGCACGCCTGACAGATGGTTCACTAAGCTCGAAACTCTGAATTTATATTTTACAGCAAAAACGCTTTGTATTTTCTGTGATGTTATCAGATTATTCTTTATTTGCTCGTTTAACTGATGATCACTTCAGGCGAATACCGAGATGGTTCCTTCAAAAGACCATGGTAGAATTCCTTCTATTTCATGTCCCTACTCCTCTCCCGACTTTTATGCCTTATGGAAAAAACAGTGAGATACCAACAAATATCTGTCGTTGTTACGAGAAGCCAAAGCTACTGAACAGTCTTGCACTAAAAATTAGATAAAATAACAGAAAATCGATTTTGAATGACCTCATCTTGATTTTTACTGCCACCGTCATATCAGTGGATGCATTAAACGCGTTTGCAAAGAATCTGTCAGACTGCGCTTATAGAATGAGCGACACATTAGTGGACCTTAGTTATGGTATCGGTGTTTCTATGTTTAGTGCTATACGCATCTTTGACGTCGAGATCGTTAGAGGTGGGAAAGGAGGGGGTGCAAGGAACAGGAAGGAATTTGGCCATGGCCTTCTGAAGGAACCATTCAGTATAATCGGAACCCATCTTAAACCAGTATGCCAGCTTTTCCTACCTTTTTGCAATAAGGCCACTTCTGTTGTTTTCTATAGACAGCGTTCTGCGTCTTCCATTGTTCTCCTTATTAAAACGCTGAATGTAACTTTATATTTCCATACAAAAAAAACTGTGCCATCAGTCAGTAAACTTCAATGATATAACGCGAAAGGATATGCTTTCGCAAAAAGTTTCAAAAAATCTGATATACACTTACACGAGGTTTTAAATTTTTTAATTTAAATTATAGATTATAAGCACTTGGCACATTCAGGGTACTCGTATTCCCTGTTCACACACTTGTCACAGCGATTTTTACCACTTCGCGAGACAGTCCTGTTAAGAATCTCTGTAATGTCCTTCAAGCATGTTAAGAATTTGTTATAACGTCATTACTGCTTTAAAGCGATATCCTTTCACCCAGCAGAAGTCTCCTCTCATCTGCGATACTTCGTACAAATGTTGCGTCATCGGCAGTTTATTGAAAGAGTTGCAGAAAATGGTCCACTTTGTTCGTTTGTTCATTACTCATCAAAAGAAGACCAAACCCCATTGAGATCCAAACCTCTTCTGCAAGTTCTGTAACAGACAGTTGTACTACATTCTTGATTTTCGGAATGTGAGTTTTTATCAGTCGAGGTCTAGGGACGACCACATTCTAATTGGACAAAGTGTTAGTAATACTGCATACGACCTAGAGCATCACATCCGTAAGCTTGCTTCAGAAGCTCAAAAATTTCCGTGAAAGTTTCCTCATTTCACGTTGCATCGTTGTTCCCGTAAGTCGTAAATCGTCACTAACGCTGAAGCGCCTTCCACTCAAAGAGTAATAAGGTGGAGAATAAAAGAGATATCAACAGTCCGGAAAAAAAAGTTTACTCGGGAGCTTGTGACAAAAGTAGTATCTGTTTTTATTTTTCGGAACAGATCGCTAATATAGGACATAAAAATTGATTGCAAAGTGAGTTGATTGTTGGCTGAGAGTGCCGTTGTCAGAGGTTGCGCGTGTGTTATAAGGTCCTTGCGAGCACGGTCGATAAACCAGAAGAGAGAGGGAGGGGAGGGGGTCGCGAAACGTGGATATTCTCCGCGGAACGAGAGAAGCCACATGAAGGCAGCTACATCCCATGTACGGGTTCTATAATCGCGCTTAACGAGAAAATCAATTGCGCAGATTGCGAATCTAAAAATCGTTGTCTTTCCATTCAGGCTCGACGTATCCGACACCAATTCACGTCTCGCGAAATGACGTTCCAGATAAATTACAAAAGACACTATCTGACAAGCGATATTCCGTTTCTATAGGAAGCTGAGGCTCGGCTACTGTTTCACGTCATTGTCTGACAACTGTAGTAATGAGAACCTGCAGGGCGAATCGGTTCGATGGGATACGTCTGACACTCGATGCCAAGTTATTTACGGAATGTAATATGAAAATAAAGGCTGTCGTATTGGCAGAGCCCCTAGGCCAATGACTGACACATCAGTCGCCAGAAAAATTACAAAGGTATTTCAAATAAAGGGGCTCTCTTTTTCTGCGTTTTGACTGCAGACGCGAGATCCTTTGCTCAGTTTCGACGTAAATGAAAAGGCTTACCCGTTCTTCCTGACAAAAGCTCGCGGCTCTTACTGATAAGCAGTCTTCGGAAATGTTGAATTAGCCGAAAATAGCTGTCACCAACGCACAACGTCTCAATTTTTCTTGAAGTCTTCACTTTATGACAGCACGAGTTCCTCAATTTTTTTTACGCACCTCTGCACATTGTGATTCGAACAAGGAATAGAAATTAATGCCAAACGTGCGGACGACAGTGTTGACAACAGGTCCTTTATATGGCTCACAATTCAAAACAAGACTCGTTCAGCCACAGCGTATTCAGAAATGAAATCATCACCCAGCGCAGAAGAGTGTTTCTGTGATGGCGCAACAGATTAAACTATTGCTGTGTCACCAAATTGCGTTCAGATATACTGACATAGCGTATGTCCTACACATTTCGAGTTTTACGCTAATTCTGAAGATTCTGGACTCTCATTTTTCAATAGCAAGAGACTGTTGCTTCAAATATTCTCTTCATTGCTTTTAAGCCAGATAATTCAAATCCGAAAAAGTATCATTGCTCATAATGTCCACTATGTAGTCACGTTTAAAGAAGAGTTGTTGTTGCAATAAAGTATTACTGTTCGAAATAGAAGACCTTACCCCCCTATGCTCCATTTTGGTTTTAAAATTTCTCGAAATATCTGTAATTACAATATAAATCACTTATGAACATAGTGCTGCCAGGTAAATTGTATCTACATGACGAAAGTTACAATCTTACTTGCGAGACAGACTGAGAAATTGAACTGTAAGCCAGTATAGCTACTATGAATGTCAAAATTTCATTTGAGATCTATATGATTATAGTACAGCAAATTCGTCTGTAAGTGATTTTTTTTTTGCTTATGGCTTTACACCTCGTCCATGTAGAGGTCGTTAGGGGCGAGAAAGGACTGTTGGCAAGAATGGAGAATGAATTCGGCCATGGCGTTTGTGCGGAACCATCCCGTCATTCGCCTGGAGTGAACTGGGAAAGCCATGGAAAACTCAGATCTGAATGTCCGGACCGGATATTCGAACCCCCGTCCTCCTGAATGCGAGGCCAGAAGTCTCTAAGTACAGGTGATATACGGAGAATACAAACCACCTGCCGGTAACGAACTATCGAGAAAAGCTTAAATAATGTGATTGGCTACGGCTGAGTGAGTGCAAGCGAAGATATAATGTCATCCCTCCGTTTCCGGCTTTCATTTTCAGCTGTGCCAGAATTCACGGAATTCTTGACCGGCCAGCCGCAAGTCGGCACAATTCTAGACGACAATGCCCCCCACCACAGCAAACGCTTTGCCCATTGCGAAATAAGAGGACAATTCCAAAGGAATGACAGCTCAACAGTTTCCGCTCATATCGTCTATTCGTGTACTTGGAATTTAGATCCCAGCCCTATATTCTTGTCAGTAATATATCAAAGTACATAAGAACGTTTGACTTCATAAACTGGGATTGAATGTTACTGAGTGATATTAGATTAGCATGTGACATTTCGTAAAAGAAAATGAAAAATTGTTGGCATTATATTATATGGAATCTACTTTTACTGTTACGCATTTTTTAATGTACAGTACGTTTGGAAAACATGAGAAGTCACCTGGCGAACATAAAACTGGTACTTTCGTACTATATGCTCATCAGTAAGTGAAAAAATGATTTTATACAAGGGTTTGTCGAACATAATCTAAACAGGCACTTAAAATCTGACTAAAATTTCAGGAAAAGCTGAAGGCCTCAGTCAGTTCGTTATATTTCCTGAAAAACTAGATTATCTTTCATTCACTGTCTATCACTGGCATTTGAGACTGTAAGTAACAATGATTATTTAACAAAATTAAATAAAATAAGACGTCTTTAAAAAAACAACTGAGATATTCTTCCTTTCTTTTTGTACACGGTTATGACCAACAAATAATTAGTCTACATGATAGAAAGTACAAAACAATACCCATCGAAAATGTGCGTTAAACAGCTAACTAATCCTTCTATAATCGAAATATGTCAATAAAAATCAAGCAGAAATTACATGTCTATAAACCCATCCCACCAAAAAAAAGAAGAAGAAGAAGAAGGAAAAAAAAGAGAGAGAGAAAAAAGAGAAAAAATAAGTATGGATGATCAGTGCTCGTATTTGCTGCAGTCTTAAATATTATTTTATGAATTTTTGAATAAAAGAAGGCTACAATATTTCTTTTAAGATCTGAATTCTGATATGTATGATTAAAATAGAAAACAGTAGTTTTTTTATTTCTCCTTTACACATCGCTGACGTCGACGTCATTACAGGTGGGAAAGGACTGGGGACTAGGAACGGCCATAATATTTTTGAAATAACCATCCCGGTATTCACCTGGAATGATTTAAGGTAACCGTGGAAAACCCACATTTGGATAGCCGTACGGGGAGTTGAACGCGCGTACTCCAGAATGCGAGGCCAGAACGATACCACTCATCCACCACGCTGGACAAAGTTGTTTTCCCGAGCTATGTGACCACCCTATCGCACTGCCTCAGTGGTGTGATTACTAGACGCGCAGAGACGAGAGATCACGGACGCAGACGCGACTTTGACGTCACTAGGCCAACTTGGAGAATTGGTTTTAATGGTCAAATTTCGCTCGCTTGTCATTTTTCAAACAGTTAGTCTGAATAACAGGAGGAAATGACGACTTGCTATCAATATGCCACCTGCTAGGGCCGTCCATCAGACTTTTCTGAAGCTGATGTGTTTCGAAACTAATGCCTTACCAACGTGCTTGATCAGTTTGCCATGAGCTATGCAGTCGCCTACACATATAAGATGCCATCTAAATTTGGTACAAACTTCACTCAGTTAAGAGAGTTCGTATAAGAACTATCTACGCGCCATAATCCTGCGTTAACCGACATAACTGCTGTAATCGCATATATCGATGTATCTACTTGCTATAATTAACCTATACAATTTTTACCTCTTACAATATTTCTGTTAGTAATGTATATTAGAATTACCTGTTACCATGACTTTGTACGCATGGACTGAATGCTTTTGCACTTCTATTACCTAAGTTTGGAGCAGCCTTTGGACCTTTTCTTTGTATGGATGAGACACATATAACAAAACTCTTCAGCAAACTGAAGGTAAACTACACGTACTTTGCGCCAGTTAACTATGTTCCTGCCATAAACCCACAGAACTGCACGAGTTTAGTTACTTCATACCCTGCACTCCCATGTAATTTTTAAATCCAATATGTATGAATCCTGATAACTATAGCTCCACATACGTTGCTAAGTAGTCTCAACTGATTTCTAATTAGTTCAAAATTCCATTTCTGGTGACGTAAAATCCAGTATCTCTGTAATTACAGATTTTATCTTGGTAAATAATACCATTCGTTAAATCGTAAACTGACTGTAATAAAGATTTAATATAAATAGCGAAAAAGATTTTTAGAATTTTTAGAATTTTATTGCTAGTGTCAGATATAAAAAGCTGTAAGTTACGTAAAAGGATCCCAAAAAGCACGGAGACGGCTGTTTTTGTCTTCTTTCTTCAGCATGAGCATCAGATTCTTGAGTTCTAATAACTTTAAGTTGCTCGCGCTTGACATATAAAAAAAAAAAGCAAAATGTATTGATGCCAAAAACTTTTGTGTAAACACAAAATAATAGTCTGGTGCATCACAAATCCTCATCTATACTATAATATAATAAGTTGTCTCTGTACAAGATATTTATAAACAGATAATACAAAAACTAACTGCGAGAGAAATAAAGCATTCAGATAGTTTTCAAAAATTCATTACAAAATATTTTTGTTTATCCCGAATAAAGTACCCTATGTCCATTCTAATGTTACATAGAGTTTCTTTGTCAAATTTCATCCACATCGGGTTAGCCATTTAATCGTCAAAATGTAACAAACAGAGAGACAGATATTTTCACATTTATAATACTCCTGTTGATAAATCTGTAAGGGGGCTGTCTCTCTTTGTTCCGGACAAACGGTTTAGTGTCTGACTTATGACGCTCGAGCTGGAAATTAAAATCTGTTCCCAACATTAAACTTGTTTACCTATAATCTGGAAATCCTGAAAACAGCTGAACCGATTTTGAGAAGGTTACCAGATTTTGTGAAACCTTAGATTCTGACAAAAATATGAGGTATTTCTCATTGCGCTGCATCGACCGGCGTTCTGAACACTAAACATTTACCTATAATCTGGTATAGGTTAATACTGCTTAAAGGATTCTGACAAAACATTTTACACTTTTAAACCCTGCCGTCCAAGCGTAAAATAGGGGATTTATTTCATCATGTTATGTTTCTATAATCGAAGCATTAATAAAGAAATACACCTCACGCTATCCTATTGCCATCTATTGGTTATTTCCGTAAGTATCGGCTATCGTTTCTTTAAATCAAAAGATGGCGGAAGAGTAACATAGCCACCGATTTAGTGAATGCTTATGTCACACGAGGAAACTACGTAAGTGAATGATGATAATTTACAGGTCAAAGAAAAAATTCTGTAGTCTGGGAAGACGAAGTTAAGGGTATAATTGGCGCTCCAGTTTATAATAAAAATTGCACAAAGGAGATCGTTCGCAGTATCTCACAGTTGCATAATTTTTAATTATCTTCTCTGCCACCAGTATCAGTGAAGTTTACAAATAAGTTGATATCATTTCCTTATCCACGACATAACGCATGAGAAGAAAGTACTGTGGCTTGATTAGGGGTAGTGGGCCTGTAGGATCAGGCAGCTGATCGATAACTTTCGTGTCGGCTACGGACTATTTTAATTGTAAACGCGACTGTACAATATTCCTTTCTATTCTGGTTGCCGTGAGGGTTTTTGAGTGTTTTTTGCCCACACACTATAGTGAGATCATTAATCACGGCAAGAATAACAAATGAAGGTGGCGCGGCCTCACTCTAGCCGCCCAAACGAGCCAAGAAAAAAATCAAACCTCGGCAGACACCTACTGCTTTGCCTATGTGCATTCCTCAACCTGGTTTCGCCAGAAATTTGGCTAGCGATTTATTCTGACAATAGATAGTTTACTTCCTTAACAATCTAGAACTAAAATCATGAAATCAGCAGCCACGATAATCGCACTTTATGCCATCAGTGACTAATATCGTCCACGTAAACAAGTAGAAATTTTACAGAAATAAATATGGGAAAAAAACCCAAACGTTTGATATACGGGGTAGAGAGAAGTTATAAAGTGACTTGTGGAATGGTTGTTGAAATTTTCCGAACACGGATTAAATATTTAGTGAAAATTTTAGAAAGAGGGCAAAACAAAATAGAACAAGCCGTTCGTAGTCTAATAAAGAGAGAAGACAACTTGCGGTGCTATTGGTTTGATGCAATTTCGAACTTTGATCACTATACGGAACGTGATACGACATTTTTTGATGTTGATTCGCGATTTGTTAAGAAGTGTACGCCGGGATGCCTATCGTACAAATAACAGGCGTTTCCACTTGAGAGCATACCACTACTTCTTTGATTTCGCGGAGAAGTTTCATAACGATGAAATTTCAGAACAAAATATCCATAGTTGATGAATCAACTTCAGAAGAATAACATTACTCTCACATTGTAGCTGTTACAGCATTAAAGGTAGTACATTTTTTATTTTTTTTGCTGTCATGTCACTCGACTGGTTTGATGCAACGCTCCATCTGTTCCTATATTGCGCTAACTCTTCATCACAACTTATCCGTTACAACCTACGCCATAATTATTTGCTTTACATATTCTAATATTTGTATACCTCTATAGTTCTTTCCTTCGACTACTCTATCCATTAATAAATCAACAAATCACACGTCTCAAAATGGGACCAACCGTCCTGTCTCTTCTATCTATGAGATTCTTCCACAACAATCTCTCCTCACTCATCATCTCCAAAACACGTTAATTTTACACTTTACGTGTCAATTTAATATTTAGCATTCTTTTATAGCATCACATTTAAAATGTTTCAATTTTGATTCATTCTGGTGTTCCTAAAATCCATGCTTAGGTATTATAGAGTGCTGTGTTCCACACGTAGAGTTTTAAAAAGTTCTTTCTGAGTCCCAGATCAGTATTTGAAACTAAAGGATTTATGAAATGTTAATTATTGAACTTTCAAGATTGCTACGAATCTGTTTTGTCAGTAATAACAAATAACCACTGCTTATTTACTGAAACATTAGATGATATCATAATGTGTACACTGTGTCTGCTACATTATTGAGGCTCATACATTCCTTATTTTTCGTAACCGAACAGCTAAGATTGAGACGAAACACTGCTGAAATCTGAAGTGGCGGAAACTTGTTAGGTAACAAGGGAACTGAGAAAGCCGCTGTATCAAGGACACAGCACACTCGATCTGCCGAATTGTTGCTTATTATTAAGCTATTTTCTCAAAATGTATGGCTTCGCAAACAGGTTTTTCAGCCGCCTGCCAATTGCACTGCGGATTACTGCAGAGTGAAATGGACAAATCCTTGTTCTAGGAGTAAAAGGACGCCAGAGACAGAGAGAGAACATAGTAGCGGCTTAACCAAAGGTGTAACGTAGCTACGGAAAATTTTTACAGATGCAATTTAAAAACTTCCATATTTCTAGGACAAACAAACATTTTCGGGAGGTAGTGTAGTTTTCATAAACAAGGAACCATTAAAGTGACTGACAGCTGAGATTGGACTGAGTATACTAACAGATGTGTGCGTTGAACGAATGCAAATGGTACAGGCTCTCATCATTCGTTTCCTTAGCAACGCGAAATAGCGAGCCGTCGGCTAAACTAATATTCAGCTCGCACCAAATAAACTTTTTCTTTATTAACTGACAAGTATTGACTAAGATTTATTACGGGATCCTTTTAGCCTTGTGGTAATTCAAAGAGGCTTGCTGCGATGAAGGCAGAGAAAAAAAACTGGCAGCGTTGGAACTTTTGTTGCCGCAATAAAAAAAACGAGGAGAATGTCAGGAGAGAGAACCGAAACGATTCAAAGGAAACTAGGTCCTGAGAAATGAGCGCACATTTATTTTTCCATGTTAATTTCAAGATGGCGTCGGACAGCGGGGGTTCTACCGCCACAGACAATGCGTGGCCGCTTTCCGCAGTGAGACTTCGGCACAGCAAACTACTAAATGGCTGATTCACGGGGGTGACACAGAAATCCTGCTCTCTCCGGAATATGTTCCACCTATTCCGACATAGTATGAGGGCATATCGGTGTATGTCGAGAAGTATTAAACTGCATAGTTACCGAAATCGTAACAAATTTTTTTCACTGTTATCTAAATTAGTTCCTCGACTAGGGTAGAAGGTGGTATTAATAGACGCTGATTATGTTTCTGTTGTGATTATATACTTTATGATTTATACTACCTTCAAATCAATATAATATTTGCTTTTTAACGCTCATAACTGGCATTAGAGACGACGCGGGTTCAAATACCTGTCCAGCCATCGAGATTTCGGTTTTCCATGGTCTCCCGAAATCACTCCAGGTTAATTCCAGGACGGTTCCTTCAAAATGTCATGGCCGAATTCCTTCCGATTCCATCTCGCCAGTCCTGCCCCGCATCTAATTACCTCGACATTGGCGAGGTGTAAAACCATGAGTAATACGTCCCAATAGCTAGTAACACTGGAAATACCGAAAAATTGCTGAATATAATTAAATAGCGGAATATGGAATATAAACAAATAAGCAACACCAAGGTCATGAGTTACATGTGAAGTGATGGTACTAACATTCAAAATCGGAACGTATACAGTGGAAGAAGTAAGGGAGTTATGCTGTATGGAAACTAGACAGCACTCAAAGACCAGATAACTTCAAAATAGGACTAACAAAAAAACTATTTAAAAATGCACAAGTGGAATACAGCCAATTGGATACTGATGAAGCCAGAAAGAGGAACAATTGAAACACTTCAATTTTGGTGTTACAGCAAATGAAGTTTTTATGGAAAACGATCCTTATGAGGAGTAATCTCGCGAAAAGAATGGAGGTTGGTGACTTACTTATGGCTTTACGCCTCGTCGACGGCTAAGGTCATTAGAGGCGGGATGAGACTGGGGACAAGGAACGGAAAGGAATTCGCCCATGGCCTTTTTTAAGGAAGCATCCCGGCATTCGTCTGGAGTGATTTGGGGAAACCATGGAAACACAAATCTGGGTGCCCGGACGAGAATTCAAACCCGCGTCCTCCCGAATGCGAGGCCAGAACGTTAACCATTCACCCACCACGCTCGGTGTTGGTGACTTCCTGTGATCTGAAAATCTGTTAGTGAAGGCTACAGTTTAAAAGAAGGACTACAAAGATTACAATATCTGAAGCTGGTAAGCTAGGTTGTAGATTATAATTTGTACGAGAGATGAAGGGACAGGAAGGGGGTTAGAAAGAGATGAAGGACTGCTTTGAAATGTGGAGATTCTAATAGAAGTATCTAATAAAAGTAATTAATGTTTTAAAAACTTAGAAAAATTGTGTTTTTTTACTAATAGTCCAAAGATAATCTTTTTTCATGGAGGTAATGTTTCGTATTGTGAATCTCAATACTGCGAAACTCTATTACGCGGTATTTGACGTTCGCCCAGAATCGTCGAAAGCTACAGATGACTTAAATGGACAGCTGGCGGAAGCAGATCACGTGAATAACACATGTGTTCATTTCAGATGTGCAACTACGCCAGATGCTAACATGTATTTCAGAGTCTCTGGTATCTAAAGTAGCTTACTGGCTTTATTGTGCGTGAAAAGAGTAATTTTTTTAGGAAAATATTATCACATATGTGTTTACCTCAAACTCATAAGATTCCATAACACCCGTTACGTTACTTCATTAAAATGCAAACCATTCAGAAAAAATACCCATCAATGCTACACTTCTGGTAGGAGTAACACAGCAATTGGGTAATAATTGGAGGTACTTTCCTTCGGGTTTTATAGCCTCTCAAGGACTACATAAGTAAAGATGAAAGGAAAAAAGCTAAAGTAAGCTTACGAAACGTGTAATCTGTAGTGTACAATGGATAACGGCTCACAGTTCAGTTACACGGTTAGGAAATCCAATCTTAGTACCATGATTGATTTTTTGGCTGAAGACTTCAGCTTGGATCCTGTAAACATTTTCAAACGCAAGGAACTTGTGTCTTATGCCGCAAACAGAACCTAGACTTTTTTTAATACGCTTTCTGAGATAGCTGTTTCAACTATTGGCAACAGTGATTGAAAAGGAATATTGCTTTTTTTTGAAACTTTGTACAATATTTGAGGAATGTGTACGTTTAATATAGACGTGACGTTTATCCTGAAACAGCCGTTCGTGAAGTGATGTTCCAGCTATGAGATCCAGCATATTGAGATTGCTTATCGCGCCCAGCATGCGATCAAATTTCTCACTCATCTAAGACTGAAACACACTGAGACGTAATTATTTGATCGGTTTCACCAGTGACATTTTTTTGCGCACGTTAATACAGCAGAAAGAGCGCAATTCGGCATTTCAGAGAGCATGAAACACAACCAACTTCAATTACAACCTGTTATTTTCCTCTATAAAGGGAACCAGTAAGCTCTATCAATTTGTGCTTTTTGTGTGCCGTTATAAATATACGTTAGTAACTGTTTCACCGAAATATAACCCAGTTTAAAAGAGTAAATTAAAAGGATACGACTAAAAGGAATATTAACTTAACGTCTTTTCCCATTAAGCTGAGAGCCTAGAGATTAAAGAATGCCCAATTAAATAACATAAAAACAAATGGCGCGCTTTTTGCTTTGAGATCATAATATCACACGGCACAAAAACACCGCCTTCTGAGCCGAAATGAGCAGGAAATGAAAATTGTACGGGAAACGTAAATTGGAGTGGTTAGAGTAACGACAAGACAATGAACAGTCGCCGTATTCACTGGGCACAAGTGATGTAATATCCAATGATATACATTGTGGTGGCTCCACAGGACTTTGAAACGCCTTTCCTGGAAGCTCTGGCACAATCCTGGATGCAGGAATCTGCTACTACGAGACGACATCAAACGACTCGAACAAGGCGCAAAATGCTAATCAATCGTTGGATTATAAATGTTCGAAAACGGTAATAATTTATACAAAAATCATAATTGTCAGAACATAAGAGAGGCATGTATTTATACCTACCGAAACTGTAATCTTTTGTTTTTGTTTTACGAAAATGCACACGGTCAGTATGAAGCGTTTGATAAGTGAAATTTTGCATCTCTATACTAAATACGATTTAATTAATGCAAAACACGTAGACGACCTTGTTATTCAGTGAAACATCACCTGCTCATATGGTAGCGGCTGAAGTCATCACTACCTTGACTAAGACATATTCGTTATCTATGTAAAAGAATTCCTTTCGCGTTTCGCAAGACAATGATTGATGCATAACGCAAGTAAGCTTTGGCAGTCGTTTACGAAGTCATCGTATTGATGGGGTTGATGGTTATCAGCACTGGCAAAGAAAATATTGCTACCCGTTTCCTTATAGACGATGAACCAATCTCCAACTGGGTTCTTTAATACCGCAATGATTTTTTAATACCCGACATTGGGGGGTAAGTGCCTTTAAAGTGACGTAACAGGATACATTTCCAGTTCAGACTACCATTAAGGCGCTACCAATCCTAAGCGCGGTGAAAAGTTAGCTAACTGTGGAAAAAAAAAGCGAGAAATGCAGTAGTAGGATGGAATAGAGCGCTAAAATACTTTACCGTTGTAAGTAAAATATTCGCTCGTGCAGTATCGAAATCTGGCTGATCGGTTTCCGATATCTGACGTTATTTGATTCCGTGGAAAAGTGATTGAGAACTGGTGGCTCAGATTTCGTGATGTAAGATTTTTTTTTAAAAAAATGAGAAATTCGTATATACCGAACATGTAAAGTTACTAAAGTGTATCCTGCTCTTATTCCATGAATGAAGAATGTTTACAAGAGCCTTCCGAAGAAAAAAAAATGCTCAACGCACTTTGCTTTATTACTATTATTAATTATTAACTGTAATGGTTTATATGGCCCCTCTTATTTCTTTTCTTAATATCCATATAGCCCTTAAACACTCCCAGCACTCTCTTCACACGCCTTATATCTTCCAATGACTTCCAACCCATCTCATTTATCGTATCAGCTACTTTTTGTGTCCTACAGTAATTTTCACACGAAAATCTAGCAGCTGTTCCTTGCACCTTCTCCAACTCTATATTTGATACCTGTAATGTCACACGCTATCAGCTAAATTCGGTTTAAATGGCAAATATGGAACTTCGCAAAGTCTCTCAATCACTGAATGTGAGTTATAACTGCCAGTGTCAAATGTTTATAGTGTCACAATTACTACTAACTCGATTCTCACGTTCACAGCAATGTCATTACATGCCGTATTCCTTCATTAAGAGAGAAAAGAGCGTCGAAATAATTAAGAGTATTAGAGCGACTGCCTTCCAATAAGATCAGTACGTGACACAGCCCTACAATTTGTGTAAGAGGCAACCCCACAGTGTTTAAACCCTCCTCTTCATATTATTGGTGTTCATTTCCTTCATTATCTTGAAGACTGGATACACGATTACTATTGTGTCGTCAATAAATAGTAACATTGTGTGATGTAATTATTTTCTGTCATCTCATTTTACAGTGACTATCATCGAGTTCAGTTCTGTATCCCAGATCACCTCGCTGAATTCAAGGACACCAAAAGGTTTACTACTAGGATAGATATCGACGGTTTTATCTGGTTGTTATGCCTGTTTTGGAACATATCACTACAGAACATATTTTATCACATCATTTCTACTGTATGCCATATCAGAAAACACTTCATAGCATCTTTCCCCAAACTCAATCGATATCTTTTAATCGACTATAGCTCTTAAAAGTTTACGGAAATGCTGTCTCCGCCAGATACATACTGCTCCAAAAATATTCTTATCGTTTTTTCCTCTCTGCATAAACTTGGTTCTGTGTCTGGTAGAGGAACGTTAATATTTGGGCACGAAATTTTTGCGGTAACATGCTCGAATATGGATATTACTATCAATTTCCGGATTGTGCATGGTTTACCGAAATCACAACAGATCTGTGTTAGAAAAATTCGTTAGCATATTCATTGTCAGATTTTCCTGTTGTCAACAATCGCTTGTCGGTTCTAATGGCCACATTATCAAACACACGAGGTTCTTTAGATAAAAAAAATATGATTTGGTTTCATCACTTCCTATTGATTTTACGCTATCGTATGTGATTGCCATAGACATCAATTTGTTGCAATTTTTTAGTCAAAACTTTATTTAGGACAAAAATGTGGTTTAGGAAATTTTTGAAAGATGCTGAAACTTTCTTCACATAATGAACTTGATCGTACTTAATAGATTAAATATAAAGATACATGAAACTTTACAGTGAAAGCAACATCAAGTTTTATTACAGAAGCGGACCTCAACCTCCAGAAACACTTGGTATTTTTAAATTGATTCACAACTCTAGAACAGCTCTATACTAAATAGTGATGGGCATTTAATTTAATCAGTCAGTTTGAACTTTCTGGAAATCGAGAAAATGTCCCTTCCACTCAGATAAAAATAAAAAAACATTAATCGTTGTATATATCATACAAAAAACTTAATTCAATAATTTTGAAACCATCTTTCGCATTTCTCAGATGGTCTAGTATAGTTACATTATGCTATTAAAATTTGGAAGCATTAAATGCTGCTATTAATTTCGCTCACCACAGGGGGTTAGGTTTATTCTCATTTGTTATGGAAAGAAATTTGTGAGAAAGGGCTACGATTGAGGAAATGTCTATTTGAAACTAAAAGCAGGGTTCTAAAGATGTCTTTGGGATTTATGATCTTTATTCGCCCAAAATCCCACACAATTTTGACCTCAATGGGGCTACGATACGACTATATAGGGTAGATCGCCTAGTTCAGCAAAATTATAAAAAACCGAATCATGTAACCATTGAAGTATCATCATCCGAAATCATTCACTTAATTCCATGGGTTGGATTACTTGTTCAAAAGTGCTCCAATGTGTATATCATGTTAGCTTTGCAATTCTGTGGCATGATCATTGACTCAGTTCCCCGAAAAAAATTCTCAGTTACTGGTATCAGGCATAAGTCGGCAACTTTGCTTTTCAAGCTCAGCGATTTTGAATCGTCGCCTGCCTGGTACACGGGTAGAATAAATTGGTGCGATTTGTGCTGAATCTCGAGTGATCGCTGATTCGAGGTACAGACATGAACCTTTGTAATGGAGCATTAAAGCAGATTAGAAGTATTTACGTAAAGAAAAAAAAAATCTGTTTCAATTCGCTATAGTAATAATAATTAACAACAGAAAATTAGGTGAGTTTTTTTTTTTAAATCACTGGTTGTATGATTGGCCGTGTCGATTAATAACTGAACGGCTGATGGAGGAAAAATATTCCGAATTCTATTTTTTAATAATTTATTGCCTGCACTGTTCACTAATATCCTACGTCCCTTTTTCTTCCCTTAATTAGTTTACTACATAAAATTCACGAAAGAGAACACTGTAGCACTGAAAATTAGCAGAAAGGATCCATAATGCCTCACAAAATTACATGACCATAGGGTTGAAGTCGCTGGCCAATTCAGTTACCTGTAGATCGAAATGGTAGAGGTGAATCAGAAATAATGAAGTTCAACTTTTACAGTATCGTGCTGACGTGAAGGTTCCCCAAAGATCAAAAATTACCCTGCAAATCATATCTCATTCCTATTCTCACATATGCTCTGGAAACATGCACACTTACATCATAGGACTTTAGCAAGATCCAAGCCCGTAAAACGAAGTTTCTTAGAACTACCCTTCGGAAAAAAGAGACTTGATCACATAAAGAACGACGAGATTACATCAACCCTGGAGTTAAATTAATCTATGGAAGGAAGGCTTAGGTCATCTAGACTGAAATGGTTTGGATATGTTAAAAGAATGAATAGCACAAGATTACCGAAAGCTTATTTGGAGAAAATGATACTGGGCATAATACCAATTGGAAAACCAAGAAGATGATGGAAAGACCAAGCGAAGGAGGATGTAGAGAGAAGAGGATTAGATTGGGAATCTGTTATGGACACTGAAACTTTCTAATACAGGAGACAGTGGAGCAGATATAAACAACAAAACCGAAACACTGTAAGGCTTGAAAACCACACCCGGGAAATTGGTGATGGTCCCCAACGATGATGACTATGTTAAAATACTTGTAGGTTTAAAAAATGGCTACGGGACCTCACAGACAACACATCTGTATGTGTTCTACACGTATTTATTGGACCAGTCTTTGTACCTAGGATTCTGATTAGTATAGATAGCACAAGACGAACACTACACATACTTAAAACTTTCCATACCGAGCACGGACTTGAACTGGAAACAACTTAAACCAGAGGCCAGTTTGCTACCGGAGTTAATTAAACCAAATACGGGTGAAGCATAATGAGGTACACCCGCCAGCTTAATCTAGGATTAGATTGCAGGATGGCTCACCGGAGGAGAAGTTTGCGATGGGCACGTTCTTGGTGATGGTTTCTGCCATGTCGGCACCACTCAGCCCGTATATGCTGAGCAGCTCCTTCATCGTGTTCTCCGCATACTCCTTCATTGCGGGGGCGTCGGTGTGGCCCGACCTGGTGCAGCTCAAGTCAAGCGCCCGCCTCTGCGACACGTCGTCGGAAACGGCGTCGACGTCCGTGTAGTCGTCGTCAGACTCGGGCGCGTCACAGACGATGTTGCGGGGCTGGAAGTTTTTGCGCTTGTTGCGCTTCGGCTGCGGTGTCTGGGTCGTCGCCGCCATCTCCTGAAAAGCACCGTAAACATTATAGGTATCCACAGCCGACAAAACCAATTGATAATCTGTGGTCCATTACGGCCAGGCTGTGGAGGGTCTTCTACCTCGTGAGACAGGCGCCGCGTCCGCGTCACTCCCCGCGGGCACTCTTTCTGGGTGGCAAAGCCCGCCTCGCCTCACCATCCCCGCTGTAATCGCGAGAAATTCTTCAAATAGCCTAATTCCGCAGCATGGGCGGCTGTAGTGTCCGTGAGGGGTATTTATCAGTGAAGCTTGGGAGTCCCATTGACTAGCTTCACATGTGCCTGGCAACGATAATGCACACATACCAACAAGAAACACTACCTCTAAGCACAGACTGGTGGATGAATGGTGCTGGCATTCGGAATGACACGGGTTCAAATCTCCATCCGGTCATCCAGATTTCGGTTTTCTATGGCTTCCCGAAAACACTTCATGAAAAATCCGGAGTTTTTCCCGTTCCTTACGCCCAATACTTCACCGCTCTAATGATCTCAACGGCGACGAGACGTTACGATCGTGGAAAAAAAGGGAGGTATGCATCTAAAGGCAATCTTTATTTTGTTTCAAACTGTGCATGTGTGAACAATTGGTCTTTTGAACTATTTTTTTGCCATGTCAGATTCATATGACGTAGGCACCAACTTTGGATAGTACTCCCTATAGTGGTATCCTGAGGGACTAAAACGTGGAGTAGTTTTAGTATAGCCGATGTCTTACCACCATCCGTTAATAACACAACCTATGTTCGTAAAGTATTTTGATTTATGATTTGTCAACATTGAGGTCATTATAGCCGAGAAAGGGTAGGGGTGAACAACGGGAAGTAATTTGACTAGGGATTTTCGAAGGAACCATTCCAGCATTACGCCTGGAGTCATTTCGGAAAACCATGAAAAATCGATCTGGCTAACGAGACCGGGGTTTCAACCCATGTCCTCCCTAATGTCAGGCACCAACTGACCCACCAGGCTTGTTGGTGTGTATGACAATTATTGATTTGTTGGTGTATTGTTTAATTTTTGAGGTGCATCTTGGTGTCTTCCCTAGCATTCAACTAGCTGATTATGAAAAACGCCTAAAAACTGCAATCAGAACAGCCCCTGCCCCCTTGTACAAATACGAACACAGTATAGTGGGACTGCAATCCACACTGTCAAACCAGAGCATATTTTTACCCTTTTAAACATAAATATTGGGAAAATAATTGTTTGTAGAACAAATACTGCGTTACCTGTAGCACAGGAACGTTTGAGTAATACAATCTACGCTGCTCAGCAAAACAAAGCAACGTCTGTGAGTATTGCTGCTAACTATTAATTAAAACACGACCTACTGTTCGTTTCAGTTGACGGCTTCTCACTTTTCATTTTGAATACATAATCATAGCAAAATTTTCGAGATGATGATGCAACCTTACTTCAGTCTGAAAATTGCATCATTTTATGTTTTCATAGTAACCGTTAAAGAATAGTGGCAACTAATTTCATCAAGCACAAGGAGGGGTCAGATTTACATAAGTAAACATTCATTTTATGTGACTACACATGCATCTAGTTTAAAGTAAAGAACAGGATTTAAATATTTCTACAAAGCCTTTAAATCTTACATGGATTGATGGTATAATTTCATTATTTTCACTCTGTGATCACTTATGGCATCTAATTCTGGGGTAACTCATCAGATGCACAGAAGATATTTAAATCTAAAAAAAGTGATCTAAGAAGTTTTTGCAAATAAGCCCACGGACGTTGTTCAGAAATCTCTTTAGATCTCTAATATCTTAATACTGACATAAATAGCCATACAAGGAATAAATATAACATTCACAAAGACTACAAGTCATTTTCAGCTGTACAGAAAGATTTAACATTTACTGGAGCTTCTTTATTAGATTTCCTGCCGCAAGACATAAAATGTTATCCACGAAAACACCAAAATGAAAAAGTTTTGTTTCAGAAGCCATTTTCCCTGTGAAAGAATTTTCTTGTTGGAATTTGGAACCTAAGAATAACTGGGAAAATACATTATATTTGGTATAATGAAGGGGAAGGAGACAAAATTGTTCACAGCTACTTAAACGGTGTATGCCTTGTGTTGAAATCATTTACAAATGCAGTAATTACATTATCTAGAAATTGCATTAACATATAGTAACTAACATGGTTGATATAATATGTACGTACAGTGCACAATGAAAATTGATTATATTAACGGGCTTTAAGCCACTAACCAGTTACCAGTAACTGGTAATATTATTGGATTGTTAAAGATTGTATGCACCGTTCCACATCCCCGAGATTGTTCTACCATGTGATCAAAGTGATCATATCTACTATAATGTAATGAATACCTTTAAAAAAATTAGAAGTTTCTATATTTTCCTCGGGATTCCGATCACTCAGGGAAGAATTTTTCAGGCATGGAGGGGGAGTACGTAAGCTTTTCGTTTTATGAATATTATAATCCCTTCAGCAGAATAAACTCCGGTAATATCTTAATTTACTAAACAACTAAAATTATGGGTACTTCACTGAATTAAATATTTGAATTAATTCGGAGAAATAACCAAACTTTTATGCCTGCTTTTACAGTTTAAATGAAAGAGTTGTAGAGTGAGAAGAGTACTAAAGGATGAGTGACAATATAGTAGCGCAGATAAAGCTGTGTTTCACAGGATTTCACACCCAAAATCCTTACACGCGCTTTATTGAGAACTTGCTTCACTTGTCACGCTTTGTAGCAGCTAGCGTTTTAGAACATAAAGTGAAACAAAACCCGCAGAATCTGATAAGAGCTGTCAGCTCTATTGTGGCGTACCACTGAAGTGCAGAAAAATTCTCGCCACGCCATTTTTTTTACAAAAAGAAAAGGCGAATCGATATTTCTGCCAAGTACGTGAGAGCTCAAAGCTAGAAAGAAAGCGCAAAGCCTGAAAGCAGACTGTATCTCATTGTGCTTGCCACATGAATAAATCCTGGTGAGGGACGAAATAGAAAGGTCAGCTTTGAGCTAGCAGACAGTGTTCAATTAGATATATCATCATTTTTTTTTTTTTTTTGAAGTCGCGAAATTTCACTCCAGCGGTTGTTGGAAGTGGCCAAATGGATCTGGAGTGCTGTGTTTCTTCAGAAGTCTCGCGCCCGGGAAATTCTCCACGGAGTAAATTAGATAGAATAACGAGAAAAGAAAGGGAGAAGAGTGTATTGATAACACTTTCCATTTATCGAATCTTTCAGTCTCAACGAAAATCGAATAGTTCTAGTGACTTTTTTTTATCTATCTCTCCACAATGCCATTCTTCATAACATTATATACTGAGTTCATCTCTTCGTCATATTTATTACAACCCACGTCCTCAATTATCTCTTTCCCATATTCTAATCCTCCTCTCCCTACACAGTTCTTCTCTTCGACTAACAACAATCATTTCATAACATAATCATTTCGTACTTCAACTATTCACTTAATTTTCTACACCATTCGATCGCACCACTAATCCTATTTTACTTATTTCTGGTGTTACAAACTATAAAGCATCGTACATACAGTTTATGAAATGTTATTGGTCAATTTTTAATAATGTTATTTATTGAATTCAGGATTTAAATTTTTATAGATGCAGATATGCAAAGGGAATAAGTAATTGTGACGTTACGAGTTCTTCCTAATACATATGCGCCATAACTGTTTTTTGTATTAATATTTATTCTAATTCAGAGTAGCTACCAGGGAAAGGAGAAGTCTTGATGTCTTCCCTCCTAACTGTGTAAGCTAAATATAACTAATACTATCTTACTTCCTGAAGCTGTGAGAAGACTGTGTGTAAGTAAATATTCCATGGTATTTATGGAGAAACCATCTTGACATTCGCCTGATTTCTGGAAACGATTGAAACTACAGTTAGATTGGACATGCAGGGAATTGAACCCGGATCCTCCAGAGGTTGTCTCTCAGCACATAGGCTCATTACACTTACTAATTATAAATTATTAAATTTTATTTTCTATTTTTTAAAATAAAATACTCTTATTTAGCGCAGCGTGTTATTGAGTTTGTGCAGCTTACCACGTCAGAATCGTGGAAATACGGTCTCTCTGCCAGCACGGACAGGTCCTCTCCGTTGCTATTGCCTTGCATCTCATCCCTCGTCCGTCGCAAATCTGTAACAAAACATCGCACTCACTTCATCACGTCAAATACTCCGTTAACATTCTCTTTTTATTACACTATGTTTGATAGCGCTGCGTTATTTTCTTCTTGCTGTGTACCTTATAATGGGTGATCTCACGCAGTATAATCAATTTTGGCATGTAGGCCTACATTTTTTAGCTTGATGATCGCGGTTCACTGACAGTTAGGCGATTAGAGTCGAGAAATGATTGGGAAGGATATCGAAATGGTCGTTATGAAAGGAAGAGATCTAATAAATGTTGAGAGATTCGAAGTGAGATCGACGTTACTTCAACATTGTGAAATAACTGAACACTTAGATTGCAAAATTTACAAGGCAATGCGCATAACCAACAAAAATAAACAGCTTTGTCATAGGATATAAAATAATCTCTTCAATACTGGGAGGAATTGATTCCATAAATCGAGTGCAATGGTACAAAGCAACGTGAAGTGGGATAGGCTTATTCCAGACAAAGCTATTTTTTCGACTGCGAAGTGGAAATTCGAAGACCTGGAAGTTTTCTCCGTGCATGGTCTGCCAGCTCAGTGGTTAAGGCTCTTGGCTTCAAGATTTCGTGTTCCGCTCCTGGGTTCAAATGCTGGTGGGGCCAAGAATATTTAATTGTTATATTTCCTCATATGCTACGCCAGGACGTTCCGTGGTTGGAATTTCACTTTAAAGCGTAGATCCCAGAGAAAAGGAACTGGTCATCCTACCTCTGAAACAATGGATTAGTATGCCTCCTTAGGGAGGTTCCAACAAGCCTTCGGGTTTTGGACTAAGGTTTTATTTGGGGTACTGGTTTGCTGCATGGAATCCATATCGCAAAGGATTGTTTAATAGTACCAAAAAAGTACCGAAAAGAACGACGAGTTATGCGATCACATGCCGCAGTTCTTACGAAAGTAAGACAGATGATGAGATGGGATTATTTGACAAACTACGTAGTTCCCTTCTGAATCTACTGATCTACATGCGAACAATTTCTTTTATTTAGGAGTGAGATGTAATATTTTACCACCAGTTTTTCTGGGTCGCAACGGCAAGGCAGAAACAACAGGGAAACATGACGTCCTATTAATCCCTCTATGTACACTTTCTTATTTCAAGCCATTGGGGATTGGAATGCAAAGAGAAGAGATCAATTTTGATTGTAGGTCTTGGAATTCACTTCCCGCGTTCCGGAAACCATGGAAAAGCGAGCTCTGGATGGATGAACAGGGAACTGAACCCGAGTTATCTTGATTTCGAGATCAGAACATTACCGCTAACCCACCAGCACCTAGCTGAAATCTAAAACACTGACAATACTCTGTGGAAAAAACATTAAATCCACTCATTTGACAAATAAACGGCTCAAGCAAAGTGACAGGTATATGTTAAATTTAATTTAATTGCAATGGAGCACATGCTTAGGTGGCAGTTTCCCTATTCATCTACTTAACACTTTTTTGTTATTATCTTATATACTTTGAGTGTTTAATTGCTCCTCCCATCTACTTTTGCCATTTACGAATTTTAACTCCAAATTCCTACAGTGTATTTGGTAAGTTATTCATAACTTCCCTTGGTAATTTATTCCAGTCCCTCACACCATTACCCGGAAAGAAAATTTAGGCTCTAGTTGTTTTGTGTTAGATTCTTTGCATGCTATTGAAAAGTTAACCGGGATGCTTCCTTCAAGAAGACCATGGCCGAATTCCTTCCCATTCCTTGTCCCCAGTCCCATCCCGCCTCTAATGACCTTAGCCTTCAACGAGGCGTAAAGCTGTAAAAAAAATAAAAAATTGAAAAGTTATTGCGAGGATAATTCCCGCTGATATGTTGAACGGGTAAGAAGTGTCGTGAAAGAATTGTGTTTCTATGACTCCGTGGTATTAGAAATGTGGGCAAGACTGATTTCATTTTATAGGGAAACTTAACTAGGCGGCAAAATATGCGTCTGTACTGTTGGACAAGCGCAGCTCTGGGCTGGCATGACACGCCGATCTGTCAGAGCGGCTATCTTACACACTCATCTCTGGTTTGTTTGACAACCCTGCCCCCCTGTGGAGCTGTCTCAACCAATCCATCATCCTCAGAACAGAATGGTCGTTACAAAACCATTGGAACGGGCCATTTCTATACTCGCAAGTACGTTCACTGCATACTAACAACAGGTGACAAAGACAAAGTAATTAGTGTTTTTCGCAACGAGCCAGATTTAAATAGAACGTCACCAACTAGATAAACAAATGCTGGGAAGAGACGAGATCTTTTCCAAGTTTATGAAGAAAATGCCACATAACAGCTAGACTACAAGTGATTTACTTAATTTTTTATTTATTTTAAATCCATAACACGATTTTTGGCTAAGAAGCACATAGACTCCAAATCATTTGGGATAAAGATCCACATATCAAACGCTGATCAGTTTGACGTCTACGCAGTCGGAGTTTATTCTTACGACAGTCAGCTGTCAGCAGATGCGTTGTGCGCATTGTTCCACATCCGCTTGGGCAGTTGTATCTCCTGAGGTTTGCTGGGTTGCCAACATTCCACACAAAAAAGTAGGTTAGAATGAACTTGACAGTGTTAGTTCTAGAACTCACTTCTGACACATTGCCATGCACATATCCTCTCGCACTAAGATTCATAAGAACATTGCTCTATAAAAATTTCTACGTCTTAAAACATAAAAATTTAAACATTACACTAAAAAGTTATATATTTACAAAGGCCAGATGGTAGTGAAAATTATTTAGATATTACAATACTATATATTCTAGAAAACCAGTTCTATTACATCAAGCTCATTGTAAATTCAGCAAACTGCAACTGTTTCCTCAAGACTGAATAATTTCCATTATCTTGTACTGTAAAATTTTAGATGACAATTGTTTCTACCAGAAATCACCAAAACTAAAACCGTTTTTTTTTCACTTATTGCTTTACGCCTCGTCGACGGCTGAGGCAGGATGGGACTGGAGACAAGGAACGGGAAGGAATTTGGCCATGGCCTTTTTGAAGGAAGCATCCTGGCATTCGCCTGGAGTGATTTGGAAAAACCATGTAAAACCCAAATCTGGGTGCCCGGACGTGGATTCGAACCCGCGTCCTCCCGAATGCGAGGCCAGAACGTTAACCGTTCACCCACCACGCTCGGTCAACTAAAACCGACCATACGCCTAATGACACTATAGAAATTTAGGAAATTAAGTTATTTCATGGTTTTATTATTTACGGTTCATAACGTGCATAAGATATTCACAATTCTAGAACGTCGTCTTCGATAGTGTTTTATGTGGAGCTGAATGTTCCGACATGTGGGAATTGTGGCTGTCGTAAGAATCCTTTCAGATCTCGAAATATGTAAACGCAAACTTCAATAGTATTGTGTGGGAAGCTGTATATCCCGGCGTGTGGGGAGCTATGTTTATTCTAAGAATCCGTTAACCATTAGCACCTCGAAATCTGTTGAAGCAGACACGCCAGGTATCTGCTTTTTTAACGGAAGATGAGGGCAAGGACTAACTCTTCGCAATCTCCGCTTTTACTTCTAAATGACCAGAATATCATCCTTTCGTAACGAAATTTTATGTCTGACACCTCGCGAATAAGGATTTTGAGGCATGTGCTTTGTTAACACAAAAAAGATGTTAAAACTCGGGACATAAATTTCCAGAGCCCATTTTATTATGTAAATCAGAAATGCGAATGTATTTGAATCGTTAAGTTAGATCGGGATGGCAGATAGTGCTGTGGAATGTAATGGCCTTTGCGAAAGGTCAGGCAATAACCGAACCCACTTTATATTTCATTTATTTATAATTCAACTGCCAATAGTAGTTTTCTGCTAAATCTTTGTAGTATGAGATGATAGTCATCTTAACATTCTCCTATAAGTTGCATCGCTGATATTACATTTTTCATTGTGTAAAGCGACTATCAAAACGAAATGCACCTGTATGCACAAACAGTTTCTAAATTAAAAAAAAAAACATTTGTTTTTCAGAATGACAGATCTAGTGCTGTCGCTTTCTTTACTGATATTCGCTAAAAACGAACTACTAGCAACGTTAATAATCGTTTTGCACGTAGACGTCATAACAATCGTTCAAGAGAATAATGTTATCTTTTTATTATAGTACGATGGAATATATTCTATGATCTTTGTTGACACTTTTGTCGGTTTGTTACTATTGCTATATTGTGGAAAGTGAAACAATGTTTTACAATAATGTATACGTGTGTTTTCCTCGGTCTGAAAATACCCCACAAAGAAATCAGCATTAAGTTTTTGTACATTTTGCAGGTGATAGTTTTTTTCTTGATAACAATGAAATAGTTAAAGTAAGAAGCAACGTATATGGTATTAGCCAATGTTAAAGGTAAATCATGAACGATTTTAGTTAAATGTCAACGGCAGGTATGACGCGATAAATTATGATAAAGTGAATTCATCGTAAAAAAATTAAGTAAACATATAAACTGCAGAGTAAGAAATCCTTTACTAAACAGTGACAAGTTTGAGGTAATACACCAGCAAATAGCTTGTTTATTATGTATCTGATGAAATGCACAAGGTTTATATTAATTAGGGAGAGTATATCCGAAATATTTAAGAAGGAGCTTAATGAAGTAAGACTTTTAATCTGGTATACGGATGTAAATTTAGTTTGAAATAAATTTGGAGATATCAATATCATTAAAGAACTGATTATTCCGTTGATCGATCGTCAATTGGATGAAAAAGATGGAACATGAAAACGATGTATACACACTCACTAGCATTTAGTGTGATTGTGTGGGAGGGAGAAATTAAATGAAGTTTAGCAAGTATGCTTCTGAAATAAGCAAAAAGAAACGATGGAAAACCTCCGCTACAGAAAAAATAAAATATTTAGGCCAACTGTTGAACGTCGAGGAAAAATAACATCTAAGTGTATAATCTTTCTAATAATCTTATGTCTGAGACGCAATACTGGGTTTTAGTTCACATTTTGTCGTCATAATCTCTCTGATATACTAGCGGCTATAGGGGTGAGGTAGACACCGTATAAAATAACTGCTCACTGTATTTTGATGAAATTCTCACTACTCAATAATTCAATTTATCAAAATCGGAAACATGCCAGTATTTGAGCAAATTTTAATAAATTTTATTTGTCAATTTTTGAAATTTCTAATTGGGGAGATGCGTTTTACTCCACAACAAGCGATGTCGAATGAACATCAATTAGCTAGCAACGCTATCCATATTCTCTATTACGTGCTACGTTGATGGGTTGGTGTGTGACATTTAGTCTACATTAACCCAGAACAGCAAAAATCATGACTTTAAATTTTTCTGATATATATGGAGTTACAAAGGAACTTCACTATATATTATCACAAAAGTGTTATTACTTCATTGAAAAACAATTATTAAATGTTTTGCTCTGATCCTAAACAGGGTGAAAAAGCAAAGACACATTGTGTATGGCTCACTCTGATTTTTAGTCTATATACCTATATTATCTTACGAAATGTTTCTTAAAATCGTTCAAACAAAATACTTTGTTAGTTTTCTGCTAAGACTTTCAAGTTAGTTAAGACAATGCTTGGTTTTAAAGAATCAAATAAATCTTTTTTTTTTTAGAAAAGTAACATAAACAGAATGATAAAACTAGGCTTTGTTGTACAGGAAACCTCCACGTGCACGTCTAAATTTTGTCATGTTCCCCATATATGTCAGTTCCTGGTAGCCAACTGATTTGCTATGTGTGGTAACATGTGCTAATCGCAGTTTCATTGCAGTCAAGATGGCGTTACGTCATATTTCAATCGGGGTTTCCTGGACAAGACGATGTAAAGCCACATCTGATTCGGATTCCTGGACCACGTTATGAAACGTCCCATTTGATCCAGGGTTTCCTGGACCTTGTATAAAACGCACCATTTAACCCACAGTTTCCTGGATGGGTTTATGTGACGTCCCATTTGATCCAGGGTTTCCTGTACAAGGTTTGTAACATTCCATTTAACGCTGAGTTTTCTGGATAAGATATTGTAACGTCCAATTTGATCCAGGGCTTCCTGAACAAGGTTATATAGCGTAGTATTTGACCAAGATTTTCCTGTAGAAGATGATACAGCGTCCTATTTGGTCTAGGGATTTCTGGACAAGGTTATGTAACGTAACATTTGATCTATAGTTTCCTGGATAAGATGATGCAACCTTCAATTCTGAGTTTCCTGGACAAAGTCACGTAATGTAACATATGACGCAGGGTTTCCTAGATAAGGTAATGTAACTTCCCGTCTGAGCAACGGTTTCCTCAGCAAAATGATATAACGTCTTATTTGATCCACTGTTTTCCTTGTAAAAGATGATGTTATGACCCATTGGATTCAAATTATTCTGGACAATATTATCTATAGCCCCATCTGATTCATGCGTTACTGGACAATTGATGAAAGTTCGTATTTGATCCAGGATTTTATAGACAAGATGAAGTAATACCTAATCTGATTCAGGGTTTCCTGGCATTACGGTCTTTTGGGAGAGACTCTTTATATTTCTCCGTCTTGCACACATAATTAAAATATGATCAGACTGTTGACAGAGACTAAGAAGACCTACTAGCTATGATTTTTTTTTTACTTATGGCTTTACGCCCAGACGACGTCGAGGTCATTAGAGGAGGGAAAGAAATGGCGGCAAGAAACGGGAAGGAATTTGGCAATGGTCTTTTCTGGAACAATCTCGTCATTCGTCTGGAGTGATTTCGAGAAACTATCCAATGGTCAAAATTATATGACTGAACGGGGATAGGAAACCGCGTCCTCCCGAATACGAAGCTAAAGCGTTACCGCTCACCCACCAAGCTCTGTTCCAGCTATGGAAGGCCCATTGTCCTAAAAGTGATGAGTCAGAACATGTGCAACACAATTATATCATGTAAGAAACCTTTTCATAAGACTAATCTATCAACCAAAGAATTCAGATCGTTTTCGTGTGTGGAAAGGTTTTCATGTGAGAAACAAAATGTTGGAATGTTTTTTGAGTCGGGAATATAAAATCAGTGGAGCATTTAATTTGGGAGAATGTTTGACTTAAGTACCTGGAGGGCTGGCTGGAAGATGAGGCTTGTCAGCTTGCAGACAAATGTAGACAGGGGTCGGGGGTGAGATGATGCCGGCAGATGTCAGGGTGGACATGGCGAGTCGTCACGGCATAGTTCTCCTGTAACAAAACATGACCATGTTAAGCACTGCAACAACTTCACACTGCAAATATTTCAACTGGTCAAAACTGCCCCATCTAGTTATATGAGAAATTTGATTGCGATGAGTAATACTATTATAAGGTGTTTTCAGTGGCATTAATCACGTTCTGTGGTACTTCATTAAATGCTGCAATTAAAAATACACAAAAAGCATATTCTGAGTTAATAATTTGTGTTAATATTTTTATATGCGATTGACATTTTCTTATATTACTTTCCTCCATTCGTCTAGGATAATGGGTAGTTTTGATACTCGTTTTGAGTTTGCGATCTTGTAACCAATCTGGAATTTACTTTTTTTTTGCTTAGGGCTTTACGGCATGTCGACGTCATGGTAATTAGAGATCGAAATGTATTGGGGGAATGGAGGT
Organism: Vandiemenella viatica; assembly: GCA_031002005.1. NCBI lineage: Eukaryota > Metazoa > Arthropoda > Insecta > Orthoptera > Morabidae > Vandiemenella > Vandiemenella viatica. Next base: position 46,538 of record JARYHS010007635.1, read on the forward strand.
GACTTTTAAAGAAACCATCCTGGTATTAGCGTGTTTTCGGAAAACTTTTGAAAAACTAAATCTGGATGCCCGGATGAGGATTTGAATTCACGTTCTCCCGAATGCTGTGAATGGGTTACACTATATCTGATGAACCAGCTGTTAACCTCGACTTCGTACGCGTGGAGTGGCTAAAATTGAATATAGAAAGATGTAAGTTATGTAAAAAATCACGGAGTATGGATAGTATGACGGAGAAGTCATTGCCACACCATCCTACCACTAAACCTGGTTCATGAAGATAACCAATTTGCAACATGTTTAAAAATATCAACAAACTAAGGGGGAGAGGGTTAACTGTAGGAGACTATTTTTCACAGTTCCTGCGACAGATATTTGTTTGTGGTTTAAAATTATGGAACTTTCTGGAAACACCTTATGTTAACGTTGTTCTGTACACAACATTTTTGGTTATCCAGTCTTTTGCTGAGATATATAGCCTCGGGGGTTGGAAGCAGCGTAAATACACATCTATACTACACAATAAGTTGCGTCTGTACATGAACAGATCATGCAAACACTGACTGCGAGAGAAACAAAGCCTGAACGACTGATATAGCTTTACAGAGACTAACACACGATATCCGTCTGTCTGTAACCGTTAGGTTAGTTTTCAAAATTTCATGACAAAATATTTCATTTATCTAAAAATTATCTTATATACTTCCTAATGTTACATAGTATTTCGTTATCAATTTTACTCAAGATCTGTTCAGCTGTATAGTCGTGAAATTGAAACAAATAGACAGAGAGACAGAGTTACTTTCGCATGTATAATATTAGTGTTGATATGTATTCATGATAACACAGATAAATAACACTACCTCAACCGTAGTTACTTTGACAAATGGAAAGTTTGACTAATTTTGTCAGCCGCTGAATGGTCTGATTTTACATGAACAAGTGAGAATTGTACGTTTTTGCTAACTTGATTAGTGTAATTGGTGTAACGCATTCTACGATCGCCGAAACGATTTCTACGCGTCGGTTGCTACACGACATTGAGGGATGAGAAGAGAAACTCCGTGTGTGTGTTCTTTGTATCACCTATCAAAGAGTGTGCCTGAAAATTCACCGATACTGAAATATGAAACTGCTCTCTTGGCAACACCGACAACCTCATGCGGAATCCTCTCGTCGAATCGCTAGACGAGTTAGGTAATGCTGGAAGGAGGCTCACATTTCTCTGATGACTCAGATGTTCGCTACTATGGACAATGTTTGACTATTTCAGAAACTGAATTAACTCTGAATTTAACATCAGTTATATTTTGTCGGCAAGCACATGTCTTTCTGTTAACAGTCTACATATTATTTAGTAGATTAGCAACAAAACTAACAGTACATTTTTTAAAAAAGAAACTGTTCCTTAAGGACGGTCAAAAAAAAATTTTTTTTTTTTATCTTACTAATGTGTTTAACTGTCGACTTCAGACAATTGCACTGTTTATCCCTTATGATCACCCATTTTCACAACAGTGTCGAAGTTAATAATATAGAAACCCTAATATTTCAGCTTACCAACTATTTCAACTTAAAGGTCAATTGATCGAGTCCTCCTGGTCCTGTGGTTTTAATTAACTGTCGCATTCGTCTTATGTCGTCTACACTATGCAGAACATGAAATTCAAAGAGTTCTCCAAGAATAGATTCAAGTTACATACAGATATAACATTGGCTGTGTGGCCTAGAAGCCTAATCTATTTTAAAAAAAATTACAATTCCACTTTTATGTGAAAGATTGCTAGACAAGAACTACAAGGTCTTTTTTAATATGATGATCGTGTTTATGTATATCTGTTCTGTTGAACAGGGTATTCGGTTCCTTCCATATGTTGACTAAAATGGAGTTAATAAATTTATCCTTGAAGGAGAATTCAGCGCTGAAAACAGAATATTTAACAAATAAGGTAGAATTTTGTGCGCGGATTTACCTTAGAACAGGAGGAAAGTTACTCTGATCAAAGTACAGTGAAGTAGGCTGTGACAGAATTTCCCAGGGCGTCTTAGCGCCCGCAGTTCATCCCAGACATGATGAGGGACTCACCAGCATGAGGGTAGCAGCTGGGAGGCAGGCCTGCATACAACAGGTTCCGCCAAGCAGGGGTTTGGCCCATTCATCGCCACCACTTTCGTCTCTTTAAATATCGATCCCTATTCCAGCATGTGCGAAATGTTCGAACAATGGTTTTATCGATTCCCACCCTCCATTTATACTTTCAGTCTAACTACAAAATGGGTAAATTGTATTTGGAATTTCATTGGTTTTGGAAAGTTCGACGAACAAGCCTGATAAGTGAGTTGTTAACGTTCGAGTCTGGCATTGGGAAGGCTGTGGGTTCGAATACCCGTCCGACCAGAGTTCAGTTTTCCATTATTTCTGTAAATCTCTCCAGACGAATGCCAGGATGGTTCCTACAAAAGTTCATGATTTAATTTCATCTAGTTGCTTCCATCAGGTCATCTCATGATTCTAATGATCTTGTTATCGATGAGTCGTATCGATACAACAAAAAAAAAAAAAAATCGTATAGAAACAGATATCGATCATCAGAAAGTTTACTATTCACACAAACAAAGGAGTAGGCTATATACTCTTTTATTCCTGAAAGGTATTTGGCTTAGTCGCTCATGCAGCTAGCTGGAAATTTTGTCGTTGTATCGGCTTCTGTATTAAATAATTTCCTAATTACTGTAATTTTACAGCTAAGACTAGTAAAAATCTTCATTAAAACGGCTAATCCATGCTAACTCTTTACACTTAGCGTATTGCAATTATTTTAGAACACAATCAGTGATTCATATGGTTAAGGAACAGAACTGGGAATCACTAAAAGACATGAGGAGAGAGAAGAGACTAATGGGAATGTATAAAGCATATGTTGGCTATGAGTCCTGGACGTATATTACGAGAAGAGTTAGTAGAAACACTTTGAATTGAAGAAACGACCATGATGATACAATACTATTTTATTTAAGGCATAAGGGAGTAGAAAAATGTCCATTCCCCGGTAAGGTAGACTAGAATAGATTAACGAGAGATAAATTGAGAAAGCTATTTCAAATATTGAAAGAAATTTAAAGTTAAAATTTGTACAGGTATTTAGGGATATTGCCATCAAAGCATACGATCTAGCGCAATTAATTAATAATAATTAACAGTCACTTCGCTACAGAGACGGGTGACGAATGTTAGTAGCTCGGCTAGGAATTGGAATACCACTCCGTATTGCCTAATCGATAAAGAGAAGTACACCGGTGGAATCTTGTGAAGTGCCACAATTCATAAGCTACGGTAGCGAATGACATTTCCGTAGTTACAGACCCGTCAAACTTAGTCGCAGCAAACGGAAAATATAACGCAACTCGATTAGTATATGACGACTGGATGGAAGGCGATACAGTATAGCCGAGTGGAATTTCAGGTCGCGTAACGGACCTTGTTGAGTTAGTGGTTGCGCGAACCCACTCGATACCTCAGGCGCGTATTACGGTGCGCCAGCAAAGCATTCACACTCAAATAAGTTAACCACGAGCTGTTATAGCCGAAAAAGTGTATTTCCAACAAACTTGTTACGGCTTCGCTAGTCGAGAAGCAGGTACTCTGAAACATATCGCAGTGAACAATAAGAAGACAGACAATGGAATTGGATCTTATTAGGCGTACTGATATACATACGACATTCGAAATGTGTTCACTGTATATCTAATCAAACTGAGTATACGCTGTAAGAGGATTTAAAATTAAAATAGAATAACGACTAACGATTATGCATTCGGACGAGCTGCTTAGCTGATTTCTAATCCCCGGTACAACGCTGATTGCTCCTTTAAACAGATTCGGAGACTGAGTGGGAAACAATAGAGTCCTTAATGTGCGTGAATAATATAGCAAACGCGACGAAGATTGCAGCTCCAATAACGGCAGTGGCATTGTTAAGATTTGAGCAAAGAACAGACGAGCTGGGGAGCTTTTAATAAGGTAATTAATAACGCTGCAAACGCATTATAACGTCACAAAATCTCCAACTACAATTAATTACCTTCGAAATGTGGTGAACCGGCAGAAAAAAATAGACGGAAAATGGTCTTTAGGGGGGGTTAACGATGCGACAAAAACTAATCTCCACATTCTATCCACCACGGTGCCAATGTCTGGTATTAAATTACAGTCTTTCCGAATGTAAATGACTCTCGTTTCAGACAGGTAAATTTTTTAAACGACAATAGTAACGAATTGAATCTTCTGTATGTGTAATATGGATTCATATTCATAGGAGATGCTAAGCAGGTATTCTTCAAGTTGAACCCGCATGCGATGGTTACGCCGATTTGTATGTGAGCCCAGAACGCTAGCTAATAAACGATTTCCATGTTAAGATTAAAATTTATATGTACGACGTGATGCACCCATTGTTTTCAAAGCGATGAAACGAGCTGCAGTGCGTGACACTCAATACTTCTAGCTAGCGCCTAAAACGGACACTCAGCACCTCTCAAACCACACTTTTGATTTGACATTTAATGGCTTGTATCACCACTAGGCGTAGCGTTTTGCTATCTTGTTGCGTAGCAGCACGTCACAAAGCTGTTAAATCTGCTGCGTGCTTGGCGGAGAGTGCTTACATACCATCATCTTCAGTTACAGAAGCTATTCTTGGACTTTTACATCAATGGTTTTGCAACAATGTAGAGAGGGTATGGTCTTCTGTTTGGAGATTTTTTTGCACTGCCATCCTCAAACTATGCTTGAAAATACTGTATCGATAAATATGCAAGGAGAATCGGTAGTTTCATATACAGAGGCGAAGAAAGGTTTTCGCATATTATTTTACTGCTGTGTAGCCACTACACACTGTACAGCCACATACTACAGTAGACATCTGACACAGCTACGCTACTTCTACACCGTTTCTATATAACCTAAGGTAGTTTGTTTTTTGCGTCTCTTTTACTTTCTGAAGTTGTTATAGAACACTTCTTGCAGCGTATTAAAGGGTTTGTCCTTTTTCTCTTTCCACTGACATTTATATTGTTTCTTCAACCATTTTGTTAATGTGTTTGTTGTAATATGTTACAAGTCTGCTTTTATTTCGTATTTTGCCTTTGTATTTCATCCAGTTTTATTCCGTATCCTATCCTTCTCTAGTCTTTCCTGTCATTGCTCTTAAAATTTTAATTTCACTTTTTTAGAACAGTACCTTTGCTCTTGTTTTGACCCTTACTTCTGTACCATTATTGCGGCTTTTACAGTCTTACATTTCTTCCACAGACATATTTCTATTGCAACCTACAACATTTATTTGGTAGCATGGTTTCCTTTTTAGGATAAATTCCTTTTGTACGTTTTTTGAATTACTTGACTGTTAACCTGTTAATTGTTTACTTGTTGTTAACAACTTACAAGATATTTTGATATAGTCATACTCGTTTTCTTTTTGTGATAGAATTATATTCTGTTGCTGCATTAGACATACATAACAGTCTAGGAAGGTTATCTTCAACCGCTGCTAATGTAACTACGTAAACAGCAATATAATCATAGCATAGATAAAAAAAATGAGGTATGATAAACAAGAGGTGTAACTTAATAAAAAAAAAACAATTCAAATCTAAATTCCAAAAAAAAAAGTTTCAAATGTACATCTTCAACGTTTATATGTAAAATTTAAAATATTTCAGTTTATTTAAATGAAAAACATACACCACAGCTAAAAACAAGAAAAAATTCTGTGCGTTAACGTCATTTATGCATATGTATGTTGCCTTTGAAACGTAAACAAGAACTTTTTCAAGTATCTCTTAAAGTAATTTGTTTTCATGGTAGAGCTTAAATTTAATTCTGTTATGAAAAAATGGAAATCAGGCCGTTTTAACGCAGATTCCGATTTCAGTATTAAAATAAAACCTTGTATCGAGATCCCCCATATTAGCAACACAGAAAAATTGTAAGAAAATTGCTACGATGATTATGAGAATTCATATCGAGCCTGGTAACGAGCGGATCTGGCATTTAAGAGGAAGCGCGTTCAAATCCCCGTCCGGCCTTCCAGATTTCAGTTTTCAAGGTTTCCCGGAATCAATCCACGCGAATCGTTCAAAAGTCGTGGCCTCATTCCTTCCCGTTTCTTGAATCCTGTTTGCGATTGTGACTAATCATTGCTCCGTGTAAGGCGCTGTACTTGCATGCAATTCAGTTCACTCCACTTTAGACTTGAAGAAACTTGGATACTAACAAATTTTTATATGCCATTTTAACTGAAGAATCACCAACAGCACGAATTCACTATTTTTCAATGCTGATAACGGAACATAGCGCCATAATTGCCGAATAATTATCAGTTCACAACAACCGATTATCGTTCGTCCATTTGAAAGTCTTACCTGTCACTTTTCCACCTAAGTATTCTCACATAAAATAAATCCCATTGGTTAATAGCCTCTTTCACTCCCCCCCCCCCCCCCCCACACACACACAAAAAAAGTATTTGTTAAACTTTAGAAGTGGCGAACGAAATATTTATTTTGTATAACCGAAATTAGTTATTGGATAGAATTTCAGCATTTCCCTTCATAATCGAAGACTGTTGATATGTATCAGTTATAACGATTTTCTGTTCAGTAATAAAATTGTCAATAGTTTAATAGAAAAAAACGAACTAGCGCGGTTCTTGAATTCAATGACATCTACCATCCCAACCGGTTAAATCCCATTTAAAAAGTCTTTTTCTCTGTGCTAGAAGGTTTGCCGACATTGTTGAACACATGAAGTGGTGTTACCTTCTATACGTGTAACTTGTTTGCTTATTTCTAATGTGTGATTTGTTAATCTGACTGAACAACACGCGCTTGTAAGTTTGCAGATAGGGTCATCCCATCATCTGCGTAGATGATTTAGACACTTAAACCACGTTCAAGTTTGGCGATGTTTGGAAAAGCACCTCTCGTACTTCCTTATGTTTAATACAGCCGCTCCTTAAACTGGCTCAGAAAATTGCTGGAACCTTCATAAACGAAAGGAAAGCAATGTGATTTAATGTGGCCTTAATGACTCGAGACAGGTTTTCCGCACATTTAGTCTCTGTTGTGGTTTAACCTAAAGCGGTAATAGTACTGGGCAGATTATAATTATAACTTAAGTGAAGTTAGAACCTCGAATCTTTCCTGGCGTAGCTCATGCTCGCGAACAACAAATTTTAGAGGTGGGTTTCATTTTATGGGCTCCGGGATTCAAACCTGTAACCTTATACCTCTTTTCCGATACCTTACACACGGGCTCAAAAAGTATAGTAAGAGCGACCACCGAGCGTGGTGGTGTAACGGATAGCGTTCTGGTCTCGCATTCGGGAGGACGGCGGTTCGAATCCCCGTCCGGGCATCCAGATTTGGGTTTTCCTTGCCCCTCATCCTTTCTCGTCTCTAAAGACCTCGCTGTTAAGAGTCGTTAAGCAGATATAAAAAAAAAAAACCCGAATATTTATCAGCCTAAGTAGAATTTCCAGTATTCAAACATTTCCCAACTTGTCACATACGAAGATCTGTCTAAATGGAACACGATAACACAGGACGTTAAATCGTCGAATTCCATTGATTTTATATCCGATCTGATCAGAGATAAACATTATTAAAAGAACGATGTCAGAAATACCTGACTGCGTAATTCTTTCTTGGACAAATAAAATGAGTAGTATGTATAGGTAAGTTTGATGTTGTTAAGGAGTGCACTGTGCAACCACCCAACGCTTGCGGTGGATATCGAATTTATCGGGTAAGTACAGCGCCGGAGCTGAAGTGGGGTGTATAGGCCCCACTGACACACATATCTTGACCCACAATGCACCGCTCGAAACAATTTGACGGAAACCATGTTATCAGGGTAGCACAGGTGCTGATGCTGTTCCATTCAGTATAGAAATACCTGGCAACAATTCTCTCTCCTGGCTCTACTTTTCCGCCAAAGAACTCTATTTTTACTTTTGAACAAATCAGTCTCCACGCCTCCGAATGTTTCGGCTATTCTAGGCGTAGGACAGACCATACTGCAGAAATTCTTGAATCCGACCAACTCTAATGACAGCTACCTCAGTAGTTAAACGAGGTGAGTGTGAAGTAATGACCGTTTATATCCTTTCATTGAGGTTCACTTTCATAGATTTTTGTTAGCAATCGATCAACGGAAATGTAATTTGTTAATAGGATTATAATATAGTTGGTAATGATATCGAACCGAGCATGGTGGGTCGGCAACGCTGTGGCCTTGCATTCGGGGAGACGTGGGTGCGAATCCTCGTCCGACCATCCAGATTTAGATTTTCCATGGTTTCCCCAAGTTACTCCATGCGACGTTGGAAGTCATGGTAATTAGGGAACGTGCATAAACCACATAGCTCCATTTTGGCCTCCTGTGAACCCCCCCCCCTCCCCCCACGTAGCTCTACGTGGCATTTGCCTTTACCCCCATCCTCCCCCCCACGTAGCACGTAGCTTTTTTTCGTTTTGATTCCAGAAGACATTTTGTATTGTTTTCTCTCGTCAGACTATCGTAAATTACATACGGAGATAATTAACTCAGGGAAATAAATATTCACATGTTGTGTGTTCTGTTCCTCATTTTAACTGTCAAAAATGTTATGAAAGGGAAGCTACGTGGCCTGGCTCGGAACCCCCCCCCCTCCCCCCACGTAGCTCAGCGTAGCCTTCCAGCCAACCACTCCCCCCCCCCTGGACCGACCCACGTAGTTTGTGCACGCTCCATTAGTGGCGGGAATGGACTACAAGAAACGGGAAAGAAATCAGCCATGGCCTTTTGAAGAAACCATCCCGGCATTCGCCTGGAGTGATTTGAGAAAACCATGGGAATCCCAGATCTGGATGGCCGGACGAGGATTCGAACCCGCGTCCTTCCGGCCAGAACGTTACCACTCACTCACCACGCTCAGTTATATTTAATAGGTACAAGAGGTGAATGTAAGGCAACACAGAATGCTGAATTCATCTCTTACGTTTTTGAACATCGAGACTGAGAAACGGCAAAAAGCAATTTGAAGTGTTTTGAAACAGGAAACTATAGTACCTTGAATTCAAAAGCCAGCTACCAGCTTTTCCGTTAAGATTGTGACCATCTTCAGCCACACTTATTGCGGTTCTTATTGCTTATTAGTCCAATTAGATAGAAATAACGCCTTCATCGCGAGTGAGCTAAGAGTTTTCTGCAGCACAAGCAACAAGAAAAAGATAGAGCGTACGCTGAAACTACGTTGGCACGTTAGTAAGTCAGGCCCAAGGTGCTTCCTGCATGCGGCGATGAGCCACGTTTCGTTCAGTACGCGTTTCGCCTAGGATTGCGCAGTGCTGCGAACAATAGAGAAAGTCAGGACACGGAGGTTCCATATTGGAAGGAATGACATTCCGCAGACACCTATATGGATTCTTAAGCTCTAACTTGGTGTTCTCCATATTGGCCACTGAATATACAGGCGTGACTGGGCATACTCAAATGGAAGGTCACAGCCATCAAGTTTGATTGCGTTTCGTTTCTGTTGTTGCCACACTACGACTTAACTGCTCCCCTATTCATCTTTAAATTGTTATATACAGAATGAGTCACACAGGAGAAATAATGTTTCGTGTATAACATTTCTCCAATAGTCAAACGTAAAACCGGTGTCCCTTCAGTCGTATGCCATGAAATGGTTACGGTGATCTAAAAATAATGAAAAAAATGAGACTTTTCAGTAGGTGCAGAAATTGAAAAAATAAGTTCTAACAGTGGGCCATCTCAACATTGTTCCTGTTCACACGTCAGTATATCCCTAATGCTACAAAGTTTTGCAAATATTTTTCATACAACAGTGCATTATAAATTCAGTAGTTCTACTAAGGTATGAAGCTTAATACCCTGTATTACCAGTTTCAGCCAGTGTTGACTTTTCTGGTTTCTTAACAAAAAATGAATAAATAAACAGATGTGGAGTCGATCACGAAGCAACACAAGGAATTTTTTACTCGTTGTTATTTTACGCAGTATTTAAGTGTCTGTGTCATCGTCATTAAATGCTCTACCGACCTACTTCTGATACTAAAAAGCATGAAGATTCAATATTCCTTAGCAGCTCTTTATCCTTCAGTTTCAAAAAAATTATGAGTTTCTAAAACTGAATGTCTAATTTCGCACCGAAAAAATAAATATCCGCATAGAATTTTCCAGGTCTGTTTTAATTCCAAAAAATTTTGCTTGATTCAATATTCAGTAAACTGAAAACTGTTCCCCAACTCTTGAAAGTTTGCTACAAGAGCAGAAGCCTTGAAACAAGGACATATTTTCTCTTATTTTCAAAACAAAATCCTAGTATTATGCACCAGGATGAAAAAGAGTTTTCTTAGTAAGGAATTCAAATTCAAAGCAAGCTGCTGTATTCAGAAAAAGGCATAAACTTTTTATCGCCTTCTAAAGCGTGCAATGTGCGTATACGATACGAGGTTAAAGTAGAGGTTTCGAATTCCATTAGCGGTCTTAAAGACTTGGGAATGTGAGGGGATGCGTTGAACCTACATTGTAGCCGCGCTGTTAGTCGGCGAGAATATGACTGTGATTACTCCTGTTTACGGCCTCTGCCTCTCCGTTTTTATGTCGTATGCGGCTCAGAACTGGGAACAAGTCGCCCTCTGTGGTAAAACCGAGAATAAACTCGAGAAATGAAACAAAATACTCCGCAACACATTGGAGTTCGTATCTGCAAATATGTCACATACACACAGCTTCAAAGATACGAAATGGAATTGTCTGCAGTCTGGTGATAAAATTCATTTATGTGAAATCTGAATACGGATAGGAAGGATGCACATGAGCGAGAAAGACAAGACCAGATAAAATATTCGATATGCAGTTTGCCACAGTTTAATCCATGATCTAAGACGAGTAGAAATTATAATTAATTCTGTTTCATCCCGTGTCTTGTGTCCCGTATTGGATCAGATTAAAAATGGTCCTTTTTTTTTCAACTGCTTTACGTCTCTCAACAGCGAGGTCTTTAGAGACGGGAAAGGATGGGGGGCAAGGAATGGGAAGGAATTCGGCCATGGCCTTTTGAAGGAAGCATCCCGGCATTTGCCTGGAGTGATTTGGGAAACCATGGTAAACCCAAATCTGGATGCCCGGACGGGGATTCGAACCGTCGTCCTCCCGAATGCGAGGCCAGAATGCTAACCGTTACACCACCACGCTCGGTTTCGGGTTTGGCTAGCCTTCTAGTGACGGCAATGGTGATGGTGAAGTAACGAATTTTTTTAAAAAAAATACTGTGTATTGAAAACGATGCAACACGGAAACATTAATCGTGCGCATTGAATTAACAAATCATCAGCAGGACAGGTCAATCAGTTATCTAATTCGTCAAAAAAGTGTCACGGATACGCAGAAATAGCTCCGATATTCCAACAATAACGTCACGAATCTATCTACATGACGCGACGTGCAGAGACGGTATGTGCTGTAAGCACCCTGAAAACCTGCTTTTAAAGGGTGATAAAGTCTTCGAATTAATATCTGTAGCAAAAAGAATTATGCTAATATAATTTAGATAGTGCAAGAGTAATTAAGGGCAGTACAACAAGTTCATATTCCGAGGGCACCTCGAGGACAAACAGGTCACGCAAAACTTTACTTTTGAAACAATTAGTCACGCTGTGAATATCGCAACCGCTGGGTCCTGCCCAAATGTGCAAGTATTCGCTTGCGAAAGCGGCGCTCAGGAAAGTGTACTCCTTAAATGTGACGCCTATTTGTCGACGTCAATGAGAGATTCAGGAACAGCATGCCTCGATGTTCAGCAATAAGACACTGTTGTCTGAATCCGTTTAAAAATATCACACCATACGCTGGTCAGAAACCAAGTGATTGAAATTAGTAATACTTAACTATACGATACCAAAAAAATTATTTTCGCTCGATTTGTCTTATAATAGAGACAAAGAAGATACTGTAATTTCTGCACGAAAATCAAAGATAAAACCATTGCCAAAATTGCGTTGTAATTTCCCCGCACTAGTTAGTACATGAATATTAATTATAGGAACAAATCCTCTGTTTGATTACGAAATGCAGTTTTTCTTGCGATTCAACTTAACGTTTTCTTTCTTATACGTTTACGCCTCGTCAACATTGAGGTCATTTGTGGCGGAAAAGACTGGGAGCAAGGAACGGGAAGAAATTCAGCCACGGCCGTTCGAAAGAACCTCCCCGACATTCGCCTGGAGTGATTTGGGGCACTATGGAAAACCGAAATTTGGATGACAGGACGGGGATTCAAACCTGCGTCCTAACGATTACGAGACCTGAGCGTTAACACTCACTTACCACGCTCAGTCCAAACTTCTTTGGAAATGGCAAACCATGTGTCGAATCCATTACATCACCACGCATGCGAAAGAAAATAACGCCGCCCGATTCGTGAACCTCAAAAGAACTCGAAAATTTAACTGCAGCATCAAGAAATTGGAATGCCACTTGGATGTTAGGATATACTGCCTGCTAGGGGGATCAGATATGAGTACTAAGTCAGGTGGTACGTTACACTCTAGCAACCTAGCGTATGTGCGAATGTTACATACGAATCGGGAACAAATAATTTAGGATTTTGCAAAGTATTTTTGATATCGCTCTAATGTATTCCTATTTCCCCGATTTTTACGTATATTCTTCTATCGATTTTGACTATCAAAGGACCGCGAAAAGTAAGCTATTGACTGCTATTTTTGCTTTCAAATAACTCATCCTTCTCCTTTTTTGTTTTCTACTCTTCTGTCATGGTGTTATTTCTTGACTCTTTTTGCTCTTCCCAAAAACCGTGACTCTTGATATCATCATTTTGAAAGTTGTTCTATGACTTTTACTATCGACTCTATCATACCTTTCTTTATTACTTGGATACAACTTCCTTAATCTTGTGAACCTGATTGAAAAATCATTTTGTCGCTCCTGATAAAGTGACTAAGGTACCCATCTCATCTCTTTTGTGATCGTATAAGACACCTTTTCGCAAACTTCATTCCTGGACAGATCCACATTATTGTTACATCTAACTCCCAAATCTCTGTTTTCAATGGTCCCCAGATATTCATTCTTTTTCTTTATCGATTCTGTTTCTTCAGTCCTCATTGAGAAAATACTTTGTGTGGTGAACTGACTTCCTAGCTTAGTTACTGTATTGTAGTGACCCATTTTTTATGTATGATCTGTCATTGCTACTCTATTTCCAGTTTTCCTCGCTCGTATTTCATTTATTTTCTGGTCTAGCCCAATGATTTGAATAATTTCACGAAAGTACTTCCACGTGTCAGGTCTCTTTTTACGTTTTTTGTTATTAATGTTGCAGGTTAATTTGTGACATTGGCCATAAATTTCACCTGTTTAAAAATCTATCAGAAAATTTAACAAAAATATTACCGTAATTAACGACAGATACCAGCTTCTTATAACTTAAGTAAAGCTATTTATCATTGCAACATAGAATAATCTGTATGATCGATGCAAGAAAATTTCCAAACTATTTCTTAGTTGCTACCGAGCCCAGTGGGTGAGTGGTAATTCTGGCATTATGGAGGACGTGGGTTCGATTCTCCGTCCGGTCATCCAGATTCGGTTTCCGACAGTTTCCTGAAATCACTCCAGCCGAATGCAGGGATGGTTCCATGAGAAGGCCATGGCCGAATTCCTTCCCGTTTAACGACTCTAATGGCCTCTACATGGACGAGGCGTAAAGCCAAAAGAAAAAAAGATAGTACTTCCTCTAATTCAGTATAGTCGTTGCTATAATAAGATAAAAACTCTAATCTTTCACCTATTTCCAACAAGATAAAGTGTTTTATAGAATAATATCTACAGACACACTGAAATAATTGAAAATATTGTAATACAATACCTAAAAACTACCTTCGGAGAAGGGCTGAGGCTCTTCTAGGAAATGTAGAGATCAATAATCGATAAAGGAAATCGGAAATATGTACAATTTTATACGTTTCAAAGCTTTCATGTAGATTTAACTACTTTGTGTTCCTTCACGGTATTTTTTTATTGCCCGAAGATTATCTTACGTTGTGACTGAAACGTCTACAGCAAAAGAGAAATGGTGACACAGAGAAAGAGTAATTACCTCTGCATATCGGAAATATGTAATTAAATAGTATTTATCAGCCAGGAGTTTTAACTCTTTGAAATTCTGATATACCATGTTAAGTCGTAGAGGTATGCGTGTCTAAATGCGACACTGATATTTACTCAGCATCTGCTCATCACATGGCAATATGTATTTGTAGAATATACTGTGATGAATCATCGTTTACACACTGAGAACAGATGCGCATGAGATTTGGGTTAAGCCGCTCTCCTTTGGGCGGAACTCGCAGGTTCTCTGTTTGGTCAGGAGAAAACTGCCAAGCAAGTCTGTGCGCTATCAAAAACAACACAAATGTACTCATAAAAAGGACTTTCGCATACTTAGCGCTGCAGTTAGTGTGAGTATTAATACATATGCATACCAAGAAGTAACGGAAATGTCTCTCATAGCTAGTTCGGAAGGCTATGATGTGTGGACCGTTTATTGTCATACCACTCCTGGTTTTACTGTTTTGGCTATATCACTGATGGCAGGAATTATGTTGAGACAAGACCGTTAGAGAGGTAACTAATTTACGGCAAGAGAATTTTAAGTAGATATGATCGCAAAAACCACACTTTGCAATTAGGGTAGTATGGCTGGCCGAAGACAAGGTTTTGGAGGCCGAATGGTGTTGACGACAAGAAATAGGAAACAATTTATGAAGAAACCATTCCAGCATTCATCTATATTGATGTCGAGAAACCATGGAAAACCGTAATTTTTATTGCGGGCCGCAGATCGACCCTGCGTCCTCCTGACTGCCAAACCAGAACGTTGACCATTCTAACATCAGCGTCGGCGAATTTATCTTGAGTGCGTAATCGACCTTGTAATGTAAAAAGTACCTCAATACGGTCACACAAGCGCTGTATAAACAACAGCATATCATATATATATATATATATATATATATATATTTGTCATCAGTCTTTCTACTGGTATCATGTAATCCTCCTTCCCTTCGTATCTTGTGCTAACCTCTTCATCTCTACATACCCCTTACAACCTTCGTCCTCAATTATTTGCTTCATATATTCTAATCTCTGTATTCCTCTACAGTTCTTACCTTCCACTGTTCCCTCCACTAACAAATTAATGAATCCAGCATGTCTCAAAATATGACCTACCAGCCTGTCTCTTCTTTCTGTAAGCTTCTTCCACAAACTCCTTCCCTCATCCATCATTTCCAAAACTCGTTCATTTCGTACTTTGTCTGTCCACTTAATTGTCAGCATTCTTCAGTAGTATCACATCCCAATGCTTCAATTATTTTTTTCTTTCTGGTATTCTGGTAAGTCCATGATTCGCTACCACAAAGTCCTGTGTTCCACACATTGAGTTTTAAAAAGTTCTTTCTAAGACCTTGATCAATATTTGAAACTAAAAGATTTCTCTTTTTCTTGAAGGCTCTTTCCGCTAGTGCTTTTCTTCTTTTAACATCATTCCTGATTCGGCCATCCTTTGTCATTTTGCTTCCCAAGTAGCAGAATTCACTTACTACTTCTATTGCATCCGATCTTATTTTTATATTTAATCCCCTGTGATTGGTATCATTTCTGCTACATTCCATTATTTTTGTGTTGGTTTGATTTATGTTCAGTCCAAATCATCCTTCAGTATTTTGTTCATGCCATTGAGTAACTACTCAATATCTTCTCCCTGTTCTGCTAACAAGACAATGTCATCAGCAAATCGTAGCATACTGATTTTTTTCTCCTTGAACGCTTATGAAACATAGAAATTTTTCTTTTACTACCTTTATTGCTTCCTCTACATACAGGATGAATGTTAACGAGTATAGACTACAACTTTGTCTCACGCCATTTTTAACATATGCGTGTCTCTAGTTTGTAAAGTATTCTTCTATCTCGATGTTTAATACCTGACTTCGTTAAAACTTTGAACATCTTGTCCCATCTATCATCATCAAAAGCTCTTTCTTAATCAACAACGCCATAAAATTATCTTTGTTTTTCTTAATCCGCCCTTCAAGTATTAATCTTAAAGTCAGAATTGCTTCCCTTGTACCGCGGTTTTTCCTAAACCCAAACTGATCTTCTCCTACTATTTCTTCTACTGCATTTTCAATTCTTCTATATATTATTCTGGTCAGTAATATTATTTCTAAAAGCTGCTTTTGTGATGAGCCATCTTTCTCTCTTCGTACATAGCCATAATCGATTAATGAGGGACAGAGCGTGGTGGGTGAGCGGTTAATACTCTGGGCTCGCATTCGGGAGGACGCGGGTTCGAATCCCGTCCGGGCATCCAGATTTGGGTTTTCCATTGTTTCCCCAAATTACTCCAGGCGAATGCCTTCAAAAAGGCCATGGCCGAATTCCTTCCCGTTCGTTGTCCCCAGTCCCATCCCGCCTCTAATGACCTTAGCCATCGACGAGGCGTAAAACCATAAGTAAAAAGAAAAAGATAAATGCGGTATCATTTTAAAGATCTAGTTCTCCACTTTAACAACAACATTAATTTAGAAAGGTTTTTTTTTTCGAAATTCAACTCGTAAATGGCAAAATTATGAACAGGTCACGGTTATGCGACAGTTCAGAGTCACGCTACTAGGCTTCGCTGGAGTCGATAAGGAGTGATCGCATTACCACTAGATAGTAGCAGCACACATCACAGAGATATTGATAAACTATGTGTTTTTTCTAGAGTAAGGAGATTTTCGGATATTTTTGTTTCTGTCAGAGAAGCATTTCATCATGTCTAGTTGTTTTGCAAGTCGTTGTAACTGTTTTTCTACTTACCTATTTCAGTTTACAAACAGTGCCTGGAAATGAGTCGATTCTTCTTTCATCATACAACAAACCACCAACCTCGCTATTCATTGTATATCATTAGTGAAATTCTCGCTCGGGTCACTTAGTGAATTATTTCCAGTTAACAATATCTGACATGGAGCAAATGAACAACTAAATGATCTTTTCTGTACTAAAAGAGGGGGGTGGGGTGGGAGGAATGAACATATCTATCAGGATCTGCATAGTTCATAGTCTGGATCATAGACTGTGGAGTAATCAGTTAACATCCAAATATCAAGAAAATTCCATGATCATCAGGTTCTACAAAAAAAAAAAAAACTTTATTTACAGTTAAAAAAAATGAAAAATTGATTTTTAGAATCACTGTTTTCTTACTCAATCGTAGTAACTGTGAAACAAAAAATAACGACTGTGTGAGCGAGAATTGAAGCACATCCTCCAGATAGGGAGACTATAATGTTTTCATGTGTTTCTCACTTGCTTTGCGTATATTTTATTTAGTGCTGGTTGTTGACGGGAATCGAAGCTGTGCTGTCGTGGGAATAGTGCACACATATCGGGTTTCCTGGCCTTCAAGCCACCGACCTTCCTCTCGGATTTGTACGTCCGCCACTGATTTCGGTCACTGACTCCCTCCCACCACGCAAATAAAGCGACTCCCAAATAAAAGGAATTGCTGACCTTTCAAGATGCGTTCTTGCCGCCTAATCACTTGAGACAACTGAACTGTTATAACTGTATCCTGCGGAAATGCTTGGCCGAAACGCAAGTAGCAATCTTTAGATCAACGATTATTAATTTTAGCAACTATTTTATGCTTTTAAATATAAGTAATTTTTACTTGATTGAGTTATCTACGTTCCAATCGTTTCGTACAGAAAAGTCACTTACATATAGCGGACAGTGCAAACAATTATTTTGGCAGGGGCCACATTGATTGTGGTATTTCATCAGACTTCGGATCTACATAGCTAGTACCAATTGATTCTCTTTCTTTCGACAAGCGTAAATCCAATTTTTGCAATTAGCATTACTGTACTCAGCCAATACATCACTTAATTAAAACAACCCATGCTATGGATCTGGATTTCGGATCTGCACGAATCCTGGGATAGATCTTTTTCTTTTAGAAACAAAGATTCAGATTTCTGCCATACACTGATCATCTTATTAGATTAGGTTAGATATGTTTACTTTGATTCCATGTGAGAACATACAATTACTGGTTTTGTTAATAATGTTCCTCCTCCTCGAACTGATCTCACATTGGATCAGACTGGTTACACCTAATCTAATGTAATAGGCTGATCAGTAGTTGGCAGGAATTTGAGTTTTTTTGTTTAGAAGTCAAAGGCCTGAAGCGGTCCCAGAATTTGTGCAGTAGAACGCAAAATCTGACCAAATACTACAATCAAATCACTGTTTGCACTGTCCGAAAGAAGAAAATGAATTTTCGTCCTTACAGATAGTACCCTTTCTATAAGAAATATACAAATTAAATACGGTGTGACCAGCATAATGTACAATACCTTAAACGATATCAGGTTGGGTTATAAATGAGGGAAATATTTTGCGTACGATATTCCTCAGTAAGAAAAAACATCAAATCGTTGATTGCAGTTCTCGAAATGATGATGACATATGAAATTTACGCAGGTGAAAACGAAATTGTTTATCCTACGCGGTGTACAGCGTCCTGGCGCCAAGCTCCAATAGTCGCCGGTTCGCAGCCGACGTCGGGCATGCGTTGTTTTAATCAAGTGATGCAGTGGCTGAGTATTATAATGCTAGTTGCAAAATTATATTTATACTCATAGGAAGAAAGAGAATCAATTGCTACTAGCTATGTAGATAAAAAAGGCCAAATACTATTTTTTTTTCTTTAAATGAAAACTTGTGCTCTCCAGAAGCAAGTGAAAGGGATATGAAGTTAACATACTGCAGCCAATCTAATCTTTTTCTTGTTCAGCCTACCGAGTCACCGAGGCGAGTAATAAAGGTACGAGATCGCATTCGGGAGGACATGGGTTCGAATCCTCGTCCGGCCATCCAGATTTCGGTTTTCCATGGTTTCCAATCCCGGAGATTGCAGGAATGGTTCTTCAAAAGGCCATAGCCAAATTCCTTCCCATTCCTTGCCCACAGTCATTTCACGCCTCTACCTCACTGCGTCGAGGCGTAAAGCCATAAAAAAATCAATCATTGTACAATATGCCACCTGCAGATGCGAATGACGAAATTAACGGGCGCATGGAATCTGAAGGCCTGTAATACAACATGCTTTTAAAATACTTCCAATTTCTTCTCAAGTTCTGGAAAATAAAGTTTTACACACATACTACATATATTTCTTACATCTCAGCCTGTATGTTAAGTGTTCCCAACAAAATTAACAACCATTTGCAAAAGTGATGATTTACTGGAATATAGCTCAGCACTTCGTAATACGGTTAATTGCATCTGTTTACGGCATCATTTTTCAGTCTGCCCAAGTACGAATGGAACAAAGATGTTGGAATGTGGTATACGTATATTTTTACTGTGTCTGGAAATTCATTTTCTCTTTACACATACCGGAGACAGAAATAATAGGTATCTGAAATACGGTGGTTGTACAAAAAGTAACGTGTCTCAATGTTAGAATTTGTATTATTTTTTTTTTTTAAATTTATCTACATCTATCTATCTACATATATACTCTGCAATTCACAAAATTGTGGGTGGCAGAGGGTGCTCAGCACCAAAGCTAATCTCTTTGCTGTGCATTCCAATCCCTAATGGTACGAGGGAAAAAAGAATTCATATAAGAATCAGTCCGGCACCTTATTTCTCTAATTTTATCTTTCCTGTCCTTCCGACTCAAATAGGTTGGTGGAAGAAGTATTTCACTACACTCATGAGTGAAAGTTGGAGTACGCATGTTTTCCAATAAGTTTAAACGAAACGTGTGTCGTCTATCTACCAGAGACTCCCAACCTAATCTACTAATCAGTTCTGTGACGCTTTCATAAGGACTGTAGCAAGCGGTCACGAATCGAGCGGCTCTTCTCTGTACTTTCTCTATACTTTCGATCAATCCCTTACGAAACGGGTCCCAAATGGCACAACAATAATCCAAATGTGGACGCACAAGAGATTTGTACGCTATCTCCTTTGTTTGTTCATTACAATTTTTCAAGATTCTACCTATGAATCGCAGCCTAGAATTTGCTCTACCTACTAAAGAATTAATGTGTATGTCCCATTTCATGTTCCTTTGTACTGTTACTCCCAAATATTTAATAGAATCGACCATATCAATAACTGTATTGTTTAACTCGTATTTCTGAACAATCGGATTCTTTTTGTTAGTTATGCTCATTGTCTTGCACTTTTTACAGTTTAGAGTAAGTTGCCACTCAGTGCACCAAGCCAAAATAACATCCAGATCGCGCTGAATTTCTAAGCAATCGGCCAAAGTTCTTACTTCCCTATAAATAACCGCATCATCAGCAAACAATCTAAAAAGGCTTTTCACTTTGTCTCCGAGATCGTTTATAAAAATTAAGAAAAGAAGTGGTCCTATTACACTTCCTTGAGGTACACCCGATGTAACATCTAGATTAGAAGAACTTTCTCCTTCAACGACAACATACTGCTACCGACCAGTTAGAAAATCCTTTATCCATTCACAAAGCTGATCCGATATACCGTAAGCTCGAAGCTTCGCTAAAAGGCGGTTGTGTGGCACAGAGTCAAAGGCTTTCTGGAAATCTAAAAATTTATGTATTTTACTCTTAAGGATCCCACTCAGACCAATAGTCCAGAAAGGTATGTACTTGAAAAAGTGTGTTCTCGCACTCTGGCTGAGTTTTTTTTTTTTTTAACTGCTTGACAATGTAGCGCTGTTTCCATTCCGTATTTGTGTTTCAGGGACCGTGTATGGAGAAAATACACTCAAATTCCTTTAATAAGAGCACGGGTATATTTGCTTTTGTTTCATCTGAACGGATATTCAGTTGAATCAAGTACCTTCGTTTTCTGTAGCGTGCATACGAACAAGGACGAAGCTCGAAAACCGATATGTCATCTTTAATAACATACATTGCGGCAGCCATTTTGATTTATCTTTCATTACGAATGCTGCTTAAATATTTATGATAATGATCTGTTAGTACAGGAGGGCATGAAGGTCGCCCGCGCAGTCTGCTTGTATGTTCAAGTATTTACAAACACAAGTTTACGGAAAGAATTAAAATACTGGATAGTAAAATCACGATGCTACGTGATTCGAGATCTTTGTGAGGGGAAAACAATTGTTTCAGCTTGACTTTATCTTAACTCGTTACTGAAGATCAAGAATATTGCATATATAAAAAAAATCGGAAACGAGTTACAGTCATCTGTCAGTTTCAGGATGTTTAACCAGTGTGTTACTTCTCTATTACAGCTTCTTCGGGCAGTACTAATATTATTATTAATTATTGCATTAAATACAGTAAAAACATTGACATAAGTTGTTTCGTTTGATGGAAGGAAATACTGACGGTAATCGCAGAATAACATTATGGTGACAAAATTGTCTGTGACCATTATTGTCAGAAGGAAGTTTGAATTTCTTAGACACACAAGTGTCGCACTAAACACATTGCTTTCAATCTAATTTTAACCCTTTACTGCATAATGTAGTTGACTCTTCGTTTTTATTCTATGGAACAGATTTATTTAACTTAATTGCTTCATGTAACTGTTTCTACTCAGTTAGTGTCTGTGTTTCTACCTGAGATTTGAAATAGATGACTGGGAATTAATGATACAATAAACTCTGACCCACGCAGATGATCAGTAAAAACTTGCAAGTGATGGTAGTACATCTACACCTATATTTTAATTTTAAAAAATGTTTTCAAGTGTGGTAAGGTATGCAAATATGGTTTAAACTATACCTTTTTGTATTATTGACGCACAATTTGAAGAAACGACAGTTAATCGCTGGTTAACCATAGTAATTTTCATCACAGATTTTTCAATAATTTTTCTTGCTGTTTAGTCTCTAAACAATTACTTGGTTTACATTTTAAAATAAAAATAATCACCCATTAGAGAGTTAAATCTGGTTACGAATAATTGGAGGGTAGCTAAGACGTGCACATAAAGTGAACTGTTATTTGGCAAATGCCAATTTTATAATTGAGAAAGTATGGACACAATAGAATAGAAAGCTTGTTACGTAAATGTCGAAAAACTACCTCAGAATCAAAAGATAAGTGCAAAAAATATCAAGAACACATGACGCTGTTATTATATCCATCCACTGTTCTGTCTCACAGATTTATATCGTCAACAGAAGGCCAAATTTGAGGACCTGATTTATTAGTGAAGGATATTCTGTGCATACAGAATGGTGAATGTGTCATTTGGAAGTGGCTAAAGAGGGTCGCTAACAAACGAACTCATTATGGGAGCACGACACAGCAGCTGTGGGAACGTGCTTCTGCTGCCTTTGCATGAAATTCAAACGCTGGGAACATCTCTCTGTAAATAATCCTGTAAACGACGCGACAAAACACAACCACTGCCTCTGAAGCATCTCAACAGCATAACGTCGTTTAGAATACTGTTTCAGGCTCCCGAACGAAGGATTAAACTCTTTCTGTAAGCGTTAACTATATTCATATACCACTGAAATCAGTTTAAACAGGAAAAACGCATGGAATTATACTGTAATACATGAAACGTTCAGTGCCCATGTATCCAGTTATCTTGGTGATCTAATTTTTTTTTTTTTTAACCTGGGATTTACGTTGAAGCAATTAAGAACGATATAACCTGGGGGAAGTTAATATTGTCATTAGTGCTGTTTTGATTAATGTATAATTAGATTTTTGGGCCACCCCAGAATTTGCCTAGAGCGATTCGAACCCAGTCCATTTGCACGTCCCTGTATCCATTGCACCGGATGATCAATAAGCTACCTCACTTTCGGGGAATACATTTAGTGCTGTTAAGTAAATCTCCTGTTGTGCTATACTGTATAATCAATTAGTTCAGTATCACATTACATAAAAACGAAGTTTTTCTCGGTGTTGAGAATTGAAATAGTCTTCTCGGGAGACTAACCGAATAATCAAGGTTTTTTCACACGATATTTCGGCGATCAGAAGATGGTGACTGAGTTTCAGATCGCCAAAATATCGTGTGAAAACACCTTGATTCCTCGGCTAGTCTCCAGAGAAAACTATATCAATTAATATTACATTGATAAAGATAATGCTGTAGTCTGTTAAATGAATAGACCGAATATTGACTTTCACAGAAATGAGATTGTAGCGAAGAAAAAAAAAAAAAATGTAGGACCTAAACTTTCCAGCATAAGCAGAAAAATTTAAATCTGGATAAGGAATAACAATCAAAACATAAAAAAATGAAAAAAACGATATTATCTTAACCATCAAAACCTTAAAGATACACCATGAAACTAAAGACGTGCCAACCAAATACAAGGTCAAAATGAATAAAATTTCTGTTCTATACTCTGAAATGAGTTCCTTAAGGACCAAAGGCATTTAACTGTCATGTACACACAAACGATTGGTGAAGCTAAGGTTAAGGAGTAGTACAAATTTCGGTTCTGCTGGGATTCAAACCGGGTGGCTGAAAAAGAATTCTTTTGTACTGACAACGATCTTGAAGATAGTTTAGCTTTCGTGGTGAAGTCGAGAATTTTGTTACTCAGTTAAACTACATCTTCTAGCTGTCGAACTAATTTCTAGGTAACAGATTTATTTCAGAAACTTTTATACAACTTTGGTGTATAATTTTGGATTATATGGCGCAAAAAAGATAAATAAATTATTTTCTGTGGTACTCTGAAAGCAACTGAACTCATAATTTTTGCATTACATGGTAAGAATAATTTTTTTTATTCCAAATTTCACCCATATTATGGCTATATTATTTTTTTTTTTTTAACTGCTTTACGTCTCTTTTTAACATCGAGGTCTTTAGAGACGGGAAAGGATGGGGGGCAAGGATGGGGGCAAGGAATGGGAAGGAATTCGGCCATGGTCTTTTGAAGGAAGCATCCCGGCATTTGCCCTGGAGTGATTTGGGAAACCATGGAAAACCCAAATCTGGATGCCCAGACGGGGATTCGAACCGCCGTCCTCCCGAAAGCGAGGCGAGAACGCTAACCGTTACTATATTATGTGTCATATCAGTTCAGCTGTCTATGTACTCGGAAATGGAAAACTGAGACAAACGATTTTACTTTCTTCTTTCCAAATAGGAAGCGCAAGTCACATTAACTTATCTACTCCTAATATCTGTAGTTATTTTCGTAAATAATGTTGCTAGATATAGGTTGAAACAGCAGCTACAGCAACATAATGGAAAATTGTTCGATACAGTGACCGTATTTTAGTGTTGCTTTAACATTCGGAAATTTTGGTTATTTGAGATCTTTGCTTTTGTGCTATTCATTTCCTCAAAACATAAATGTCATAAATGTTCTCGGTTTAGAACAAACCAGAGACTTCAAATGGTTGATACAGCCTTTCTCATATACCCCTATTTCAGCAACCTAACGAAAAAAAAATATTGAAAAACTGAACTGAATGCCACTTAAACTTCGCAGCACGAGAGCAACTAAGTTCGTACTTCGCAGTTAAAAAGAGCTCATTATATTTCAAAATTTATGGAAATCGCATTACTTCCAACAAAGGCTTGGCTGGGTCCTTATAGGGGCGCGTGTTTGAGCCAGGGACGGATAATGCAACAGCCAGATTAGCTTTGGAAATCGATCCGTCCCAGAGAAATGGTCGAAATACAAATAAAACCGGGGGCTAGACAAAGAATTGACCAGTATATGCAAAACGCGTTGAGCGCATGGCGCGCGCTCCATAATACTTTATTTGCATGTGACAGGCGCCTAGAAGGGGGGTCGCCTTCAAAAGTTCTTTTTGTTTCGTCAAATACAAAACGACTGCCACGACCATTAATTTTCAAGTAAAATGAAAAAAGTATTACGGCTAAAAAGAGACAATGAGAGAGTACGAGTAAGGAAAGCGGCAGCGTACGGATGAGGGCATTCTAAAAATTAAAATATTCCTAACAGGGAGATGATATATGGGGCACGTATTCAAATCGTGCAGGGAAGGGAAGAAGGGATCTGGCATGAAATGGGAAACACGGTCCCACTTCTATTTGCATACGACCCGCTCCGATCTCTGGCACAAGGATTAGGTTCAGTTGTAGCTTGCTTATAGGTTTACACGTCATACGATAACACACGAAAGGAACTGTACAGAAACTAATCATCCATCTCTGCCAGTAATAATGGAAATAGCTACCCTGAAACTGAAGCAAAGCGAATTTTAAAACATCTTTGTAGCAACCGTGAATTTATACGTAATTCTAAGTTACGAATACGTATATTTTCATGACCAAAAACTACCTTAACTTTCTTGAGGATTAATCACTAAAGCTTTAGTCTGTAGTGAAGCACATTTCTACCAATTAAAACTTTTGGAAATGAAAATTTGACGTCAGTACCTTGCACTAAGACCGAAACAAATACGGTTTTAAACATTACTTGCAAACTGATATGCTAAAAAGAATATCGAACGTGAAAATCCGACCACCCTAGTTTTATATAATAGAGTAAAAAGTTCCAATAGCATTTTGGCGTTTTTGGCCTAATGTTCTTAGTTCCTGTGCTAACTGTTTTTGACGATACCAAACAACCAAATATTTAAAACAAAGTAAAATTTCGACAACGCAAAATATTTATATCACGATGGTTGTCAAACGCACGCCAAAAGAGTTTGTTTACAGTTCGTAGTCATCGTAATCTCAGTAATGTATACCATAAAAGTTCTTGAGGGAAGTGATTGTGTGAAACATTTAATGGTATGGAACGACGAACTTGCATGTACTGATCCATAGTACAAAATTGATAAGTAGATAGCAATCTAAGTGAACTTAGCACATTCTACAAAAAATATGAATCAATTAACATTATTTCATCCATGTATATAATGTTTCCTTAGGGTACTGAAGATATTTTAGATAAAGACGAAACGCGTTTGCCACAAAAGCATTTGTTTAGTTGCTAGACGCATGATCAATAGCAAAAAGGTCCTTATTTTCTTACGTTTGTTAAGATTCAGTGATAAGTGGAGGGGACATAATGTGGCGCCAAGGAAGTTTAGCAGACATTTTACTACGTATATAGCTCAATAAAATAAATATGGTAGAATTTTTTACTGTAATATGAAGACTGCTAATAAAAAAACTTTTGTTAATTAAGGAGTGAGATTCCTGATATATATCCAACTGCACATAGTCCATTTATTGGCTGTTTTCCAAAACGCAGTTATCAATATCTGCTACTTTCAACGAGGTCAGCACCAAGGGAAGGAAGATAGGTGCCCATAAACACAAAAATAATTAAACATCTCGCTCCTATCTACCATATGCAGTTATAAGAGGTTTCAAGTGTATCAGAAACACGAATACCAAGGTTTTCATAAAATCAAACAATAACTTCCCTAAGAATTAATCACCGAAGCCGAAGAGCAGAATCTTTTTCCCAGTTAAAGCTTGTTGGATATGATGGCAATATGACTTACGTACCTAGTGTGTAGGTATTTACTTGTTTTTATACCATGTTCAATTGTCGTGATGAGTGCAAAGTAATTTCCTCGTGCAAAAAAGATTAAAAATTTACCTTCATTCTACGTAAGTATTAAGTTGTGCCAAGGAAGCTAAAAAACCATTTTTCTATGACGTCTAAAGTTCAAGAAAATAAACCTGAAAGCATTATTCACTCTAAAACAAAACTTCCGTTGACTACTTGATTTGCATCACTAATGACTTTGCAGAATGGTAAGTAATTTATCCAGTCTCAGATTACACATTTGTTTACTTCTTAAATTTTTGAGCTCTGAAGGACGGTGGATTGGCTGTCAATGGCTACACCTGTGTTATCTTTCACTTACGACTTTCTGTGATAACGTGAAACCAATTCATTTGATAAAGGGAAACAAATTCGGGTTCCTGAGTTTAAAGCTAGCTGAGAAGGCGAATGACGTGGACAGGTGCGTCGATTCATTTAATAAAGTGTTTGTTTCCACGCACTACCCATCTAAATATAAACACCGAGGCAAGCTCCAATTTAAATATCTCAGAGTTTTTCTTGCCAGTATTCTTGTAGAGTGAGATGACGATTTGTTTGAATGGAAGGCTCCAGTTCGAAACCTCGTGTAGTTAACAGGTTTATAAAACTGCTAAGCTGCGCCGCACACGTGACTTGTGGTTTGCTCCAGGCGAGGAACAAACTTAAAATTCGACATCGATCTTAATAAATTCGGAGTTCGGCCTATCTTACGCCCTACATCGGAAGAAAAATGAAACGGCTATCGAGGCGGGTTAAAACTCCCGAGTCAAATAAATTAGATTTTGTAATTGTCTTTGTGCGGCGAGGGTAGAAGACTTATGTGGAGGTCACATATTTCCTTCAGGCCTACGGTAATTACTTCGATTAGTCATGTCTGCTTCGTGAATCACCATACCTGGCGATGCAGGTGATAATTACACAGCCAAATAAAACGTTATTATTTTCCAGTTTTTATTTATTTATATTTTGGGAAGCCGGAGAGAAGAGCAGGGTAAGGCAGCTAGTTTATTGGAAGTCCGCGGGATCTCGTTAAAGTCTGATTGTTTTGTGCCTTGCCACGGGCGATGCGAACGCTATAATTAGAGAAAACACGGAAGATGATATTTAATCCAAGCAGTTGGGCAAAATTATATCGCTTATCCGAGTATTAAAATATCCTCAGTACTGAAACGAATTATATCTCCGCAGACACTAATTTATTGCATTATTAATATTTCGACTGACTTATTTTTAATAAATATTTTGGCCGTGGATGGTTTGTGTGTTGACTAAAAATGGGTTTTACCATAAAGTCTTCGTAATTAAAGCAATAAACTCATTTGTTAAGTTGCTGCTTATTGTCACAAGAAAGCGCCTTTAACCTTAATTGCTGGTGGTGAATTAAAGTCAATATACCCATTTTTAAACATTGATAATTATATTGTGTTACTAATAATGTAGGCAGCAATTATACTTAACAATTCTATGCGAATGACGCAGTGATGCGATTTCTTAAACAATGCAAAATATTAAAAAGTCCGCCTTGGGATGCAGTGAACTGCATCACGATAATTAGATATCTGTGTCAGTTATTTGCTAATAGGGACCTACATCTTCGGATCTCTCTTGGTCTCTACGTCAGAAGGTCTCCTATATTTCACAGTACTTTCCAATTACCCTCCAAAAAACAGATATTTTAATACGACTAAAACGAAATGGTGACAACCTACCATTATAAAAAAAAGTATTTAAGATCACCTATTTTATTTTTCAAACATAACCTACTACCCATTTTATTTGCTTGTTAAGGTCAAAGTAAAGTAACTTTATTGGAAGTTCAAAGTTACATGCTAGAAAATATAACAGGTATATTGTTCTCGGCAATATTCTTCGCTAGTTTATGTGCAATGAGTACAGAGCTAATCGCTCGTAAAAGTACAAGACTTTATGGTGTCTGATTCGATTAATACATATATATCATATCTGATGAATATATCATATAAAATAAGTCAAGTACGAAGTGAGAAGTGGCTTCTTCTTCAAACACCAGTTTGAATTTAATGTGAAATAAATTATCTTCGTCCTTATGAAATTAATCATTAAGGTTCCAAGTGCTGTCAGTTATCTAAACAAACAAGTAAGCTAAATGGATGGACGATCAAAATGAAGACTTTTGATCTTATCACCGGATCATGGTAATGTCACCATGACCATAGAAGTTTTCTTCGAATCCAGGTTGTACACACTTTGTAACGTAGCAACACTAAAACTAAATGACGAAGTCCAGGTAATTTCGTTTTTTAACTAGCACTGAAGTAGAGACAAGAGATATTACTGGAGTCTAAAATCAGAGATCATGCAACAGTATTAAATTGCAATAAAACGAAATTTTCATTTTTCATTCTAAATGTCTTCGTTTAGCTGATTAGAAGAAACGTCGAACACTGTCCTGAAATTAAGAGCTAGTGCTCTGATGAAACATGGAGTTTCTAGGCAATACCAGCTTCTTAAAATACAATCAATGGATTATCAATATCTTCATGATTATTTCTAGGTCGTCCTGGCTACGCGCGGGTTGGCAGGCAAATACTCTAATAAAAATATATGCACACCTAGGTGTTAAAAGACTGGAGAATTCAATATATACACTTGTAGCATCAAAATTGTAAAATGGAATTAGTTTTTTTTACAGTCACTTTAATTTTTTTTAAATATATATACCACTCCCAATCCACAAAAAAGTGTATTACAAAGAGTTTACACACGGGTGTTACATACATGAGCTGTTCGCATTTTAATTTCCATGAATTACTTTATTCCACTTGCTACGACCTATAGAAATGAATTGAAGCAGTAATTTAAGTGATTGGTTGTATTTTTACCAATAAACATCGTTGCAGCAGTACAGTAGTAAACAAATGTTATGTTCGCACATGTTGTAGTAATCAAACGAACGCTGTACTTCGATCGTATTCAGCTATTGCCACTAAATCAGTCTGCTATGTATTACTAAGGATGCTGCGAAATGGTGACAAAGGAAGCATTAAGATTTTTTAGACAACATGTCCCAAGTTTCTTCCTGTGTTACTAAAAATGCTACCTATAAAACTGTTAGTTTTCATGTTATTTAAGCAATTTGGCCCTTCCGGTTTATGTTGTTCAACAAAGTAGCACCACATGGCTGTGTATCTACATTTCAGTTGGTCTTCTCTAACGAATTTATTTCTGCACGTTAATGAAAACTGCAATTCACAACTACGCAAACATTTGTATTTAGTATCTCCATGACTTCGGGATGAAAACAAATTAATTCTTGTATCCCTATGTGGAGTAATTTCCGATTTCGTGGATTCTATCTTTGTGTTGCGATATAATTAGAAGCAGTATGGCGCTAGATTGGTTCATAAACGTAACATCATAAAATAGTCAATTATTCAGCAAGAAAATTTGTTTTAGCTTTCAGATAGAAACATAATACCTAAGTAATTCGTGAGTTAACACTTTTAAATGTGCTGAAGCTTCAGAGATAAACGTATTTATGTTCTTTCTACTTACTCCGTTTCTGACATTTATCCACTTTTGTGTGGATACCAAATGATTTAAGTATTCTAGGAATGAGCTATCTCTTATATACTTTCAGTGTTATATTCCAATTTATTACCTACACAACACAGCGTATTTCATACTACTACAACAATGTGTTCGTTTAAGTCGACTATTCTCTGTGATTCGCATTTAAATTTCTCTAGTTTCGTAAATATTGCCATATATCCCAAACATATATATATACGTACTATGGAACCAAAGCTAAGGGAGATTGCGTTGTCTGATATAGTTCAACACGTGCATGAATTCTGCGCTATAGACAGAATACCTCCTCACGCATACAAACAGAAACAACTTTAACAAAACAATCTCCTTGCGACATCGGAATCGGCACAATTTATAATTCACGCGAGCCGTAACGCATAAACACATTTTTACTGCACAACCGTAAAACAAGCGGGTTTGCGCAACACTTCGATTAGCTGCCAGGCTGCAAGGTTTCTCAAAACACGTTGACATTAAACGCAATTTGCATCTAACTTCACACACATCTCTTCTACCTTATTAAGGAAAAGGGGCAATTTGTAGGGTGACGTATATAAGACGCACAACCTGCAGCTTAGTTAAGAACAGTCACATGTGCTCGTATTTAAGAAAAAACGAAGAAAAGAAATTTGAATGTGGACACTGGTGTTTTGTACTTTCCTTTTATGAAGAGAAAGCTTTACAGTTGTCATTCCGATGGGGGAGAGGAGATGTGCATGTTTATTAAAGCAGTTCCTTAGCATTCTGTACTTAAAACATTGCATAGCTTTTAAGATGCTGTATCAATATTCGTAAAGATACTGCAATTCTAATCTATGAATCTTAGCAAATTATGGAAAATCGAGAACTAGTAGCAACTCGAGCTGATTTTTATATTTTACAATTAGACGTCGCTATTCCAGCTAACTTCATTCCAAAGGCTCTGGTCAAATCAGCCAGACATAAAATACAACACCTTCTGATTTAATATCTTTTGTGTTTTGTCCCGTCGATGCAGAATTACTACCCAGTACCTAGAACAGAGAGGTGAAATCAACACTTTCTAAGTGTATAAGAGCAACGACTCTGGCAGACAATAACACTCCACAACTGCTGAATGTTCCCAAGTTCTATATATCTGTGCGTAAGTTGCAAGGGTCAAGTAATAAGCACATTGATGACACATCACTAATTGTTCGCGAAAGAAAGTGGCAGCCATTTTGAGCATTTAACGCATTCTAATCCGCAAATAATGATATTGGAGACAAATCTAGCGACTTGTGTGGAATGACATCACATTGAAATGTATACTAAATGCATCCACTCCTATTTGTTACGTAACAACCGACGACAAAGGTTATAACAGTGATGTCGGAAGAATTTATCGATAATCGTAATGAATGTAGATAAAAATAATCAGTAAAAACTACTGTCATTAATTCGCTCTTTACACAAAAGTATCAAACCTGAGAAGAAACTCAGTAGCAGAAAGGATGCGTAGGATCTCCCTCATCTGATGTGAAAACAGCAATAGTATCAATAGACCTAATAACTGATCAATTGTTAACACCCTTGCAAGGCATTCACGTGTATCTCATGCGCATCTAGCTAGCAGAATCATCACTGAATTCAGTGACTTGCCCCGGGCGGCAGCTTCTGGAGGCCGCAAAATCATGTTTGAAGTGGCGGCAAATGGAAAATTCGTGTAGCGGTGACCTTTAATAGGCGGAAACCTTGGGGGAGAGGCGGAAAAAATCATGTTTGAAGGGGCGGCGAAATTCATGTAGTGGTGATCTTATTTTTCCTACACCAAATATATCCTGATTTTACCAAAGTAAATACAAAAATTCTTTGCTATTGCAATATGATTTAAACGTAAGGAACCCTTTCAGGACGTGTGTTTTACTGTTATGGTTTATTATTTTTTTATGATAAAATGTTGACTGAAATAAACTTCCCTAAGTAAACCGACAGACTATTTGTAAGATTTTTTTTAAAACAATATTCGATAATGAGGGTTTACTCTGCGTTTTGACCTATCGTACTATAGCTCCTGCACTTCTTTACATCATTAAACGCAATACCGTGTCTTGAGGTTGTAGGAATGTGAAGTCAGTATCTGCACGAAATAAGATATTATAGGAACTTGACACGCTAAACAAAATAGCAAACAGGAAACTAACGACAGGATAAGTTTACGTGACTAGATTGAGTGCAATAAATTAATTTTGCTTTTAACATTATCATTGATTTTTCATGTCCAATTTTTCAGAAGCTGAAGAAAATAAAAGAGTGCCTTTTCAAGTATGGTAATTCTCAAAAACATCGTATGAAAAACTATCATATAAGGAGCGATAGCGTTTAAAATTGATTTTAATCCACGTAGTCGAACTCGAGGAAGAAATACATTTCGCCACTTTTAATAAAAGTGGGCTGAAAATCTTAAAGGGAAAATCATGCTAATACCATAGCACAAACATTGATTAGATAGCAGTATTATCAGCTTGAACGTTTAAAATCGGCACAAAAATAACCTACTAAATATGTTGGACAGTACTAAAATGTCCTTTTGGAAGTATAAAGTTATACCAATAACAAAACTGTAGTTCTGCAACAAAATGAGACAATTTTGTATACTTGCGCAGATATCGGCTGAGCATACGGAAGACTGAGGTGCTGCAATGTCGACGGGGGTGGCAAGCTCCCCTTTAAAATGAAGCGACCTTGGGGCGCGTGGAAATGGCATAGTTCACAAGTTACAACTGTCGCCTCGTTTGTTAATGGCAAAAGCACAGGTTTCACACTAATTATGCAGTCTTTCTGTTAAAAGAAACAGCTTATCGTCGAGATTAGGAATTTTTGTAGTTTTTCTAAACCAATCCAGATGATTATCCTGACAGCGGTGTTAGAGAATATATATATATTTAAATTATTTTACAACTGTAAAATAAAGTTTCTGAAATGACCTAGATTTAGAAGGACCTTACAGACTACCGCAGAATTAACACAGATTGTTCACTGCAAAATTGACCCTCTCTTGCATTTCTCTACCATTACAGTGAACAATATATAAGTCATATAGCAAGTAGAATTTTTATTCCTCTCAGTGAAAGGCATTTCAGCGCAGAATATCAGTTCTTACCTTATCATATTCTGAT
Source organism: Vandiemenella viatica (assembly GCA_031002005.1). Taxonomy (NCBI): domain Eukaryota; kingdom Metazoa; phylum Arthropoda; class Insecta; order Orthoptera; family Morabidae; genus Vandiemenella; species Vandiemenella viatica. The sequence continues at coordinate 79,875 of JARYHS010007635.1, forward strand.
TATGTCTTCTACCACATCTTATCCCTGAAACATACGGAGTTGTTTACCAGAGCAGCTTACAATTTTAACGTTAATTAACTCACGTAAAAGATAAAACAACTTGTTATTTTCATTTTCTATGCATGTCGTTTTAAATTGCCTTTCATATTTTCGTATTAAAACAAACAGTTTGTCAGCACAAAATAAGGTGGTGGTAGATTCTAAGTTCATCGACATAAAATTTGTAAGATTAGCAGGTTGGTACTAGGGAACGAAACGAAGTTGATATGCCTTACTATCATTACATTAAGCGATCTCGGGATGCCCGCAAAACAGAAAATCTCTGATCCACATTAATATCTGAACGTGGATACTCCAGAATTACAGTCCACCTAACTAAACCCTAAAACCACTGTGCAGGCAAAGTAAGAGCACGCATCATATATTTCTATTATTTTTATAAGCGGGCTAGGGTGTTAAAATTTAAATTATAACATGAATTTAGTGTCTATAAAAAGAGTTTGGTAGCATTGTGTGGTACTAAGGAACAAGTAATAACCCAGAAATTGGCTACAATGCCGTTTTTGTTAACACTGGTGAAGTGGAAGAACATTCACGCGTGTTAAACTGTCGGTAAAGAAAACTGAAAACCAAGCAGAAATTCACGAACGACTTGGAAAAGACTTTGATGAGCTAACTTTTTCCGATATAACTGTCCATAAATGGAGCATAGGATTCATATGTGGCCATAGACGTGTGGACAATGTTCGTACTTTCGACGTTCTATAACAACTGCAGCCAAATGAAGACGCTGCTTTCTTCTTCTTCTTCTTCTTCTTCTTCTTTACTTCTTTCTAAGGGGCAAGTGAGCTACAGGAAAGATGGCACCTGGGAATAACTCTTCCGAAAAAAGTGTTGATCTATCAGTTTAAGAAGCCTACGCTTTATAATTCTTTATGCTGATGTCTGTATTTTTTAGTTCTATACACGAAATGTATAGTTGTCGACAATCACTCATGGTACTAAAGGTAAAAAATTACCAAAATTTCTTGATGTGAGCAAGGCGTCCGGTTTACCTAAGAGTCTAAAGAAACATTTACTCCAATAACCGAAATAGCAAACATATCTTAACATAATTTTTTTTTTTTAAATTTTCCTTGTTGCCTACGTGGATGGACGATTTGTTACCGCGAGGCCTTGAGAAGCATGTGATTACAGAAATGATTTATGAGCAGAGAAACGCTTTTTTATTCTAGAGTAAAAAATGTAATGCATCTGTCGCCAAATAAATCAGTAAAATTATATGTGATTAGTTAAAAAACATCGACTCTTTTTTGTGATATTCACCTAATTCTTATGAGGCGACAACAATAACACACAGAGTCTTAAAACCTAAATATGTGTTGAAGGGTCATCTCTTTATTGATAACCTTTTTTTTAATTTTCCGAAATGAAGGTAATCTCGTCTCATATTCGCCTTCATATTACAGATATTTCTCAAAGAAGTTAGCAAGAAAGAAACGAATTAAGAGGAAATATCAAAAGTTGAAAGAATTAGCTGCTATTTACACATGAACAGAGAGAGAGAAACCTTAGAGTGATATAAATATAGGCTAGACACCGTGTTTACTGCAAATGTTAATCTAACTACGTCATCCAGTTCCACTGAACATGGTGCGGTGATAGATAGAACCTCGTACATTCAGTTCTAAATAGTCGTTAAGAACTCCAATAGACAGCACGAACATGTATGCCCAACAGAAACGATGTTCGCCAAACAATCTACTTCTTATTATATTACACCAAAAAACAGCGATGGTCGACGTAATTGTACAGAAAATACTTCTGCCTAATCCACGCTATTTTCAAAATTATTTACAGCTTCAAAAAACAAGATTGTGTTTTGCAGACATAAAGAATGAGCATAAATAGGTTTTCCCAAAAGGAGAAAACATCCAGTAGCTAAACTGTTCAAGAAATCAGAAAAAATTACTTAACACTCAAGTTATGGAGCACAGAAATGATTTTAGCAAACGAAGAATTTTTTTTTCTTTTTTTTTTGTTGCATTTTTAGAATTTTCTAGCTTTCCTTGAGGGAGGACATGCGACTAGCGAGTTCTTCACTTTAAGATGTACAACATCGGCTTAAATGGAAGAATCAGTCTATTAATGCAGACCCTGTAAATCGGGATATATGATAGGCAGAAGAAGAAGAATTTCGAAGCTGTGCTGAGCTTTAAGTTGACATATAAGTTATGAAACGGACAGAACATGACGGGGGGAATAGTTTTCTAGCAGATGATACAGCTGAAGTAAAAAACTGTAGTGAAACAAAAAAGAGAGATTGATTTATAGGTTGCAGCGAATATGCGAACTTCAAGAGATCGGCATGGAATAGGAAGATGTTTGCTATAGCATCAAAACAGTTGAAGGAATGACTGAAAATTATGTAGTGAACTCTGTAGTAAGGCGTATTAGTTAATCTTAAACTGATAGAATCGAATGAACAGATGTGAGATGCGTCGAAACATGACCATCAACACTGCCTCTTCTTGAAAGAAGGAAATCTGTCAGAAATGAGACGTCGTAATTCTGTCGTCACATCAGTAACTTTGAATTAAGTGCTGCAGTCGTTTCCACAATAAGACAATAACAAAGATTTTCATCTCCTGAGAAATGTTGCGGATTGTCTGCCGTGGGAGGATTCGTGGGGCGATGATCCGTGCGCAAGTCACCAGTATGTACGTGAAACGAATGGGGCGGTCACTTCCTTCCACGTCCTCGAGCGTAAAATAAAGTGCTCTGGAAACAACGGAGGCACCATCGGAGCGTGAAGCTTGCGACCAAACCCACCGGTACGGCTCTTCGTCAATCAGGGTGAGGGCAAAGACCCACACTCCACATACGCCTTGTTTGGACGACTTCACCCTGGATTAAACGTTGCTAATAGCGTTTAGGGCAGAAGATGTTATAATTCTCGAAAGCTTTAAACCAAGTAAAATGTATTTACAGAAGACAAGTAACTCAGCGATCTATCCATTTGTTTAATCAACCAGTAAAGGTTAAATCTGAAAATTTCCGCCCACAGAACTGAAGTTATGACATTTAAAGAAAAACATAAGATACGCTAGAAAATTGTAATCATGTATATTATCTAAAAGGTGTTTTCGTGACAAGCCATCTTTCTCCATTCATACCTAGTAACAATCGATAAATGAGGTGTCATTTTATTGATTAAGTTCTCCGCTTAATTAATTTTTTTTTTTACGCTCTACGATTGTACAAGAATTTCAAAACCTCAAGTGAGATTTCAGTTGACCCCCTCCCCCTTGGTGAGGTTTCGTGAGATTTCGCTGGACACCCTCCCCCTATTTCACCTCAAGTCTCAAGTAATTAATAGACACTCCCTAATCCTACAGCAAGTAATATAATTTACTTAGATGGATTGTTAATGAAAAGCGTATGGAGATTTTTAAAAGAAATTAATCAGTTTTTAAGCAAGACGTGACTAATTAAGAAGAAAGCTTACAAGGAAACCCATACAAGTTTTCACTAAGTAGTAGCTACACCAACATTGCTGTTTGGGAGGGAAACTTGGGTTACGTTCTCTAAAACTCTTAAACTGTAGTTAAGAGATATTTCTGATCGTAAAAACATGGCGAAAAATATTGAAGTCGCTAATTATCAGGTTACTTCTGTGGTAGGTGAGGTCGGTGTTCATAAACTAGCGATTGATTACATAATAATGGTTTTCTGACCTTCGGAATTGTTGTTGCGATACTTAAAAACGTACAGAAAAATACAATGGCGGTTGAGTCTAAGCTACTGAAAAGAAAACGAGTTCTCTAAGTTACACCTATAACGGACGCGTTTTGTAATGTGCGAACATTGAAAAGAATAACTGAAACATGCTGTAAAAAGGGACGTTAAATAGGTTAGAGGGAACAATTATGTTAATTCTACCGCACTTTGTTCCGTTCAACTGTGCATCCGGAAGATGGTGCATTAAAAAGCGCAGCTGGGGCTATAAAACTTCGCCAGGATAGCACACTCACAAACTTCCGGTTTGACCACACAGCATATAAAAGGACGCAAAATGGCGTAGATTAACGGTTTACTGGAGTACTCAACCCGGACCGAAAGGTGGATTATAAACGAAGAACATTTCATGTTCAATAATTAAACATTAGTCCAAGTCCAGACATCTCATTCCATAGCCTCTCTGGCTGATGAAGATATGAAGATCACAGAGGAAACAGAAGTGCCTATTAAACTGAAGTACTCAGTCTGGGATTAGCAGATGATGTCCTTTAGAAACGAGAGCATAAAACAAATTTAATCCAGTATGTTCCAATATGAGGAGGAGACAAAACTGAGCCATTTATAAAATACCCAACTGGCTTTTAATCTTTCAGCAGCCTCAAATATGTGTGCATTATGGGACAACACAGTTAATGACGTAAATATTTTAATGCGTAACTGAGTTTAAATAGTGGAAACAAGAGATATTTGTGAACACTATATAGCGACGTGATACTCGGGAAAGTGGAGTATTGTTCACTACGTGTATAGGAAATGTTTCGAGTGTTTGGTGAAACAGAGCGGCCGAAGCACAATGCAGTGGCTGAATTTTGTCCCTAACTAACGTTAACTAACCATCCACGATTATCCCATATTGGTATAAATGAATGCTAATGGAGAGAAGCAGAAGAGCCTTGCACAGTTTCGTCAACAAGCAACACGAAATTACTGCGGCAGTGAGTGCTTTGTTCTACTTGGAGCCCAGGTATTCTGTCACACCCCAATCCATCAGCGTGCTTAAACCAAAACTCCCGACCAGGTATTCCAGATTTACGTTTATTTTCTAATGATTAGGTAATACTGGAATTATTCACCATTACAACGTCCTTAGGAGGACCCACTGAAACTATACTAAAAATTTATACGACACTGTATCACCATCTTATTTATTACAGCAGGTTAAGCTACTCGTACGAACATTCCGGCAACGTTTACCAAATTTCGAAGCGTCGGATAATAGATTTCCTACAGTACACCTACTAATTTATGGAATATATCAGTTGCTCGCACCGTTGACTGTGAAATATGAAAGTTAATTCGCTAATCGTGAATGTAGACTATTCGAGGAAAGATTTATTCTATATACCTCAACTCGGAATTTTGAGCGAAACAGGAATGTGTTTAAACGAGTCTTAAGGAGGAGTTATTACTGTGTGAGTTCGAAACAAGCGCAGCTGCAAAAAGGATGTGAAACGTGTGCAGCGAGCATAGAAGCCATAAAACATAATGCACTTATTAAAACCCCGTCTCGCCCATAAACAGTGGCCTTGTATTGTTCTTCGCTACATTCTTTCCTTCGAGAGATTTATTTATGTATCTTATTTTACGTACAAATAGCTTACGGTTGGAAGAAGCATAATATCGACTCCCCGCGTTGCTCCAACTGCAGGCGAATCAGTCGGAGCTACGCCCTTTATACTTTGCTTGCGGTAGGTCGTTCGAAATTGCCCTTACGTGACTCTATCAATTTAAATTTTTCTTTATGGTATTACGCCTCGCCGACGTCTAGGTCACTAGAAACGGGGAAGAACATGGCACAAGGAACGGGAAAGAGTTTGGCAGTGGCCTTTTAAAGGAACCATCCCAGCATTCGCCTGGATTGATTTGAAAAAAACCATGAAAACCCAAATCTGGATGGCCGGACGAGAATTCGAACCCGTGTCCTCCCGAATGCAAAGCCAGAGCGTTACCACTCATCCATCATAGTCGGTAAACAGTTTCTTATAGGAATCGTCTTGTTTTGATGTTACAAAACTCTGTTAACTTCGTTGATTATACTGAGAAGTGGGAAACAGAATGCTGAAGCCGTAATCCCAATTATGAGTCCAGTACTGACGTCTGATAAAATTGTGACTACTTATATTATAATTCCGGTGAAGAGTTAGGTAGATACAGGAACTTTTAGCGCGTATATACTTGTTTCAATAAAATAGCAATGTTTTCGAAGATTTTCTCGTGTTATCAGGATTTGGGAAATGAATAAATTCTTTCTGTTGTAGTTTAAAGTCTTGTAAACAGATGAGGTTTCTGAATACGATCTATGATAACAGATGGAAATGGGTGTATTCATTTATCACTTGACCACGTAAACTTTATCAAAGGCGCATTTTTTCCTTTTGTGAAACTTATTGTTTTGAAAAGAGGTTGACTATTCCAGCGTGCAACCGTATCTTTGAGGTAACTTTTAAAAAACATATAATTAGGGTTTAATTTAATTTAAATGCGACGAACAGCACACTTCGGTGGCAATTTCCCAACACACCCATTTTACCCATATCTTGTACCCACCTACTTTTGCCTTCTACAAATTTTAAATTCTTTACCCGTCTCTAAATACCTAGCTCTTAAGAGACGTTAAGCAGTTAAAAAAAATCTTTCAGCGTTTCCGGTAAATTATTCATCTATTCCCCACGCCCTGACCCCTTTATCGTTGAAAGAAAATTTTCCCATACCCCTAAAAACCATCAATGGATTGGACAGTTACTATCTATCTTCATTAACGTTTAATTTATATTTTGATGATATCTGGTAAAGAAATGGAAGAAACTAACACCAAAAGGTATTCAAATCCAAAGGAACAAATCATTTAACCCGTTACTCTCGCTGATGATCAGATAATTTCATTTTTTTTACTCGAACGCCAGTGATTAGATTTGAATTCTCATCGGTCGTAATCCCACAGTCAAGTGCAGGTAGATTTCCGTTATAACTAGAACTGTATGTTATAGGGTTAAGTTAATATTGAAGTTATTAACAATGTCTCACAAGATAAAATGGTTGAAATTGAATGCGGTGTAGTGTGGGTTGCTTGATACCGTGGAGCGTGTTGGGATGGACCTAATATAGATCCTTGCGGCTTGCTCGTAAACTAGCTTCCAAAGAGGCTTCGAATGTTAGTTTATCAATAAAGCAGTTAACGTTTCTTCAAAACCTCAATGCCACTAGTTTCTACAGATCTCACAATCATTAGGCATATTTGCGAATCCGTTCCATTGAACAATATGGCTCGCACAGCCCTTCTCTAAATGAGTACAGATTTTTTCGCTTAAGAAACTCTTGATGAATTGTAACGGTGCCCTGCATTCAAATTCGTGAATTAAGTTGCGAATGGGCGACTAGGTTGTCCGTATCGCCTGGAGCGTTTCCTTTAACCGATGTCTTTGTATCTCTCGCATATTATTGATTTGCGCTGCTCTCCCTGACTCGGTCACGCCTTTCAGGACGGCGAAAAGTAGAAAGCCTTTTCTTTCGCCGCTATCTGGGTCACATAAGCCTTTTGTCTCGAAACACTACTAAGGTAATTACTAGCAAGCCAGTCACCGTGAAAGCTGTTATAAAATATATTAATGGCATGTTCGTAAGCACGGCGTGGAAATTATTCCATTAACTAACACGCTCTTGTCGTTTCTTTACGGTCAGAATACATTTTCATTGAAACTTTACGGTGTAATCGCACTTTTCGCCTCGGCTCTACCGATGTGACGGAAGTATAGAAAACTGCGTACTACTTAGCCGACAGAGCTTTTGTCGGCGAGGTTATTTAATAGGAAGCGACAGGTTCTAGGGGGCGATATCTGAGGACGGTGCTTTGACGCGGCACTCCATAAATTCATTTTAACCTGAAAACTATAGTAAACGTGCCCAGAAATGGCCGCCGCTGCGATTAATGAGGGTGTCTGTAGTGGATACTTTTAATTACTACCAGACATAATTACCGTGCTTGTTTTATGGTTCCCCCCCTCCCACAGCTCACAGCGCTGCATAGGATGATCCAGAAGTGGCTAGCAGATCACCAGGAAACAGTCTTATGATCAGTGATACAGAAAAATCAGTGAGTTTTTTTGTTATATAGAACACGATTCTAATACCACGAATCTTTACTGTTTGCCCTGACCTTAAATCCAGGACTGGAGCCCCACAATTCCAGCGATACTTGTGTGGTTAGATCACGAAGAGGCTTTCATACAAGGAACTGTTATTAGTTTCTTCATAGAGATTTTCTGGAGAACATTGTTAAGTGGAATCAGAATATCTACCCACTTGTGGTTACGGTAAAGCATTCCAGTGACTTGTAAGATACACAAGTATACTGAAATTCTTTCTTGTTTCAAAATATAACACAGCTAATATGCTGAAAGTTTTGACGGACAAAAACATTTATCAAATGCTACTATCCACATGCACTGGCATCCAAAAAATTAAATATTTCATGGTGATTATGAGTAGAAGTAAATAATTCTAAGTAGATTCCAGACTACTTTTACTGGTCAGATTTGGAACGATCCTTGAAATAAATTATTACATAATTCGTATTAACAAGTTAGATCGTACAGTTTCTAACATCAGTAATCGAAAAAATTGAGTTCGAACTGGTCGAAAAACTGCGAAACACAGTTATGTCTTCAATTTATTTGTCACCATTTAAACACTACATCATAAGCAGATTATGAGAAGTGGGAATAGAACAACATGAAGACGAAACGGCATTTCTTTTGTAGGAAGCAAGGCACTAATAAGTTTTCGAGGATGGGGGTTAGATATAAAATGTCTTTGACCATTGGATATTCCAAATTCCATATGGCTGCTTACCAAACCAAGCTTATGATAAGCCATTATTTAGTTGTTCATTACAAATGTCAAACTCAATGGCAACAGTTTGAATTAGCGAGCATCCTTGGGTGTTTCAAAACGAAATATTTAAAATAGAAGACTTGTAATGATCGAGATCAAGATTGTATGGAATGACGAACATATTTCCAGGTAACAGACATGCGTGAGGTACTTAGACAATTATGGGTACCTTAAAATAAATTTTACGACGATAATTCCTGAAAAAGGACTCACAAAACCGTCACTTTGATGTCGGCATAAAAATTAAAATAACAAAAAGGGACAGGTGTAGCTGTCAAGAAACGCCTACGACTTCTGAAATGAGTAGAAGTATCGCGTGAGTCATAAAGAACGTTCCGGGAGTGGTTTTCTCCATGTTCGAGTGGGTTGAAATCCAAGATACCTAACCAACAGCTCTCCCAGATACCGCGAACTGTGATTCACGAAATGACGGAAAAGAATCGGTTCCGTCGGCCACATCTCAACTATCATGTGGCAACGGGCCATACTATCTGCGGATTCGTCGAAAAGTTCTGCAGTTCCGAAATCAACAGAACTAATGACATTTTTTGTTTAATCTTTAGAAGTTTTGCAAATGGTGCGGAATTATTAACTGTAAATCTGTAGTGCATTGTATATAGTTCACAGCGAGCGGTAACGCTTGAATCTGATATTTGGGAGAACGTGGGTTCAAAACACGTCTGACAAGCCAATTTTCGGTTTCCCAAAATACTCCAGCCGAATCCTGGGATGGTTCCTTCAAAAGGGCATGGTTGAATTTCTTTCTATTCCTTGGCTCAAATCTTCTTCTGCCTGCAATGACTACAATGTCGACAAGGAAAAAAGCCCTAAGCATATATATATATATATATATATATATAAATTTAGTTTAGAATTAGTGTGCTAATGAAATACTAAGTTCCTTGTTAGACCAGTACGCATTATTTAATTGTGAAAACTGAAGAATCTTAGCGGTACATAAAAAAACAACAACAAAAAAAAAAACAGTTGAGATTTTCTTAAAATTTTACTATGTATTTCCTTTACACGACCGAGAGTGGTGGTGTAACGGTTAGCGTTCTGGCCTCGCATTCGGGAGGACGGCGGTTCTAATCCCCGTCCGGACATCCAGATTTGGGTTTTCCATTGTTTCCCAAATCACTCCAGGCAAATGCCGGGATGCTTCCTTCAAAAGGCCATGGCCGAATTCCTTTCCATTCCTTGCCCCCCATCCTTTCCCGTCTCTAAATACCTCGCTGTTAAGAGACGTTAAGCAGTTAAAAAAAATCCTTTACACGTAATGAGCAATAATTAACAATATAAGTCTTTCACACAGGTAAATTGTACCCGAGCACCCACATTACTTACATATCTCAACACCATTATTTGAGTTATCGTGACACATTTGGTCAAAATTCAGCAACCTGAGCCATCGGAACCAGTGAAATCTCGAAATGAAATGCTATTACGATTGTTTGCTACCGCAGACTGGGTGAGAAAGTGCACCGACTGATGAATGAAGTCGGAGCGGTCATAAGGTCGCAAGGTGAGCCGCATTCCAGTGCGGGGCGTACAGGACCGGAGGTTTTAATTCCCATAAAGGAGCAGAGTGCAAACACCTGCTCGTAGCAAATAGCTTTTGGCACCAAGACATTGTTCATTCCTTCTATTCCATTTGCTAAAGGTACGATGAAAGATGTTGCGCTTAGAGATGATTGTACGGCATCTGATTATTCTACTCTTATCACCATCTCGCCATTATTAAGTAACATGCCAACAACTTCTATTATTTTGAAAATTGTAGATGTATCCGCAGTTGTAGGTCGACCAAGGACGCCACACGTAAGTCAAGAACGCATTTTGAAGACTTTATTTTTATTTTATTTTTTATTTTAAATAAATGAAACACATTGTCATGTATTGCAATACAGCTTCTGTATCTAATATTTTATTATTTTGTCATAACAGTAGCTGCTACCTCTTCTCTGTACTTTTTCTAAATTGCTAACAGTTTCTTAGGACAAGCCCTGTGGAACTGTGATGCGGTTTCTCCTTCATGAATGGATCTTTTCAGGATTTATAGCAATATACCACCCCAAGAGGTAAGACGCCCAAAGCAAGTTCACGTGAGTGGATAAAACTACATCATCCTGACCATCCACATGATCTCCCAATCCACGAGGTCCTATATGACCTACTCCCCCACTCGTCTTAAGTCCAGAATTCCAGTATGGCACGATATAATATTTGACTTCAATGTCAAGGAAAAATGGCGACAAAGCTGGGACTCTGCATATGTGAAACATCAGGATATTGAAGCTCCTACAACTGAACTTTAGGGATTCCATCTGAAGAGTAACCAGTGTGTCAAACTAACCCGCCCAGAACAGGCCACGCCAAATGCAACGCCATGCTTCTTAAGTGGGGACCTGAGGATTCTCTTGTCTGAGACTGCGGAGCTCCTTCCCAGAGTACATCAAGGAATGCCCTCCGTACGATGGACAATTTCAAGATGTTTTCAGTGCTACAACTTCCTTCATAACATTGCTGCAATAACCGTACATCAGTTTTTGAATGCTACCAACGTTCTCGCCTTATTTTTTTTTACTTATTGCCATACGTCTCGTCGACGTCGTGGTCAATAGAGGCGACTGGGGACAAGGAACGGGTAGGAATTCGGCCATGGCCTTTTTTGAAGGAAGCATCCAGGCATTCGCGTGGAGTGATCTGGGGAAACCATGGGAAACACAAATCTGGATGCCCGGACGGGGATTCGAACCACCGTCCTCCCGAATGCGAGGCCCGAGCGCTAACCGCTCACCCACCATGCTCGTTCTATATATTGTATATATTTATTTGTATTACATTAGTTGCTTAGCCATACGACAAATAAATAAATAGAGTAATTAATTAGTGAATCCTGCTTTGTTGTTATTTTATATTATGAGCTCCTAGCAAAAGCTGCCCGACAATCTTAGAAATTGAGGGTCACGGGCTCCTCTCCCGCTTTGGCTAAGGATTTTTACGGGCTTAGGTTTGTTCGTGTGAGGTATGCTACGACGCTCCGTGGTTTACATTCCACATTAAACTGTAGGTCCTGCCACGACCGAGGTGGTATGTGCGACAAATCAAAACTCTGTCACTTTCCATTTGAATCCTTTGGGGATTTTCCGGCAAACAATGCTATAAGTACATCTTTTAACCCTTCGGATATCTCCAGTAGTGTCATGCCATACAAATTTACTTTTATATCGCCAGGAATTTTACCGAATACACTGTTAAAGCTTTAATACTACAACGCAATCAAGGTTTAGGAATACGTAAGTGGCAATGTACAAGGTTGCGAAAGTTTAGCTCAACATCTCAAGCTATGTTTGTTTTGATCTTGTAGAAATACCGTCAATCAATGATACGATGTCTATTATTCTTTTCGTATTCCTTCCTCTTAATTTTTTTTTATCATTCCAGTTTTATTGTTGCTTATAGACATTGTAACATAAGCAGAAACAACAGAAAAAAATTCTATATAGTAAAAATGTCTTGATTGTTGTCAGTTGCGAGTGTTAAAGAAATATCTAACACGACTTCACGGAAACATTTATTGCTCGGTAGCGAAAAATTGAAAAATTATTCTACGTCTTCACAATATACTTTCACAACATTGCTGTCTATTAAGCTGTTCCCACTTTTCCTTGATTCTGAGGATAGTTGATGGTTCTTCTTCTTTCTTAGTTGCGGGTAACCCATTAGGACTATGCAATGCACTTAGAACATTTGCTTATTTTCTTTGTACCTATATTCCCTTGTTGAGGGCTTATTTTCTCTCATCAGAAATCGTTGTTCAAGTTCTTTTCATTTGTCTTTCCTCCCGATCAACTTGCCACTTGTGTATTTTGAGTGTAAATCTCTGTTTTATATTTTCATTTAAATGATTCCTGTTAACTTGAGGTCTTAATTTCGCTAGTACATTTGGTTGTATCTGATACTACTTTACTTCGATTTTCATAGAATTTGCCTTGTGAGTCTGTCTGGGTTTATTCTTTTGCCCATAAAACTTTAGTCTGATTTTTCAAATATCGCTGCGAATGTATGTATATTGTAAGATTTCGTGATTACTTCTGAGTCTGTATTGGTTTCCTGCGAGATTCGGGCTCAAAATTTTCTTTATAGCTTTGCTTTTTTTTTTTCCTCACTAATGTATAACACGGAATCAGAGGATATCGGTGACCACTAGCCAACTACCCCCTTAAACCAATTTTTAACATTGACCATAAACATATTCTTGAGAGCAGGAAAATTACAGGAAACCTTAACAAAACCAAAATAATGATCCTTGATAGTTCATTAATTCGAAGATAAATCCAACTCTCTGCTCCGGATTCACTGAAAAATGGTGTGCATAGAAAAGTGATATCGTTCGCTTAGGGGCAAGGTTAGCAACTTTACAGTACGAGTCTATTTATATCAATATATAACATTTTAATTTCCTCTTGTTGGTCGTTTGCCGTCTTCTTGGCACAATACCAGCGAGACTCGAACTGTAATCAGACTATGAGATTCATGCGTGGCCTCACCTGCAGGCCTCACGTGTAGCAACCATCAGCGAAATTACCCGCAATCAGTGTAAAGCCGGGGAAACCGGCAGCCAATACCTCCACGCAGTGTATTCCAGCGATTCGCGACCCAGATTTCCTCGCTTGGGCGTGAGTCTGTTTGTCCTGGTATGCATCCTTGGATCAGGGTCAATCTGGGCAAACAGTCTGCCAATAAATACCAGCCATCTAATGAGAATATACAAACCTACAATCCTCACAGTGCGAGAACTCAAGTATTTCACGTCATTTTCGACGCGTAACATTCTTGAATAGTGAACGCTACGATACTCAGTTACGAACTAAGAGATTTTACTTTTTATATACTACAGTTACTGGGATCGTGTATAGAATAAACCTTCACATCTGTCAGTACACAAGAATTTAGAGCAGACTGTTAAATTGTCAGAACTGAAATCTACATCTACACATTATAAAATATCAAAGTAAATCTGTCTCTTTGTTACGTTTTAGCGACTAAACGACTAAACCGATTTTGATGAAATTTGACAAGGAAACACTATTATCATTAGGAACGACATATGATACTTTTTTTTCGTGATGAATGACATATTTTGTCATGAAATTCTGAAAACTAACGGAATGATGACAGACAGATTACTTTTGTTGCTCTCTGTATTGTTATATCGGTCTTTTCCCTTGCAGTCAGTTTGTGCATGACCTGTTCACGTGGATTACCAGCACCGGACTATTCTTTTGTGCTTATCTAAAAGCTTTGGAAATTGGTTTCCTTCTTGAGACAGGTTCAATAGTGCTTTTTGGGACATTTTTTACGTAACTTTTAGGTTTCTATATGCAAATCTAGCAATAACATTCTAAGTCCACGAGTAAGAAGTCGCGAGTAAAATCTAGTGTAAAACATAGCATCGATGATTTCCAGAATTTAGCTACTTATGCCAGTAAGTTCAAAAACAGAAAAAAGTGATTTCCTTAATGATCCAGGCGGTCGAAATAATGTGTTGTTTCCAACAACCATAAGAGGTTTTAAAGTAATGGCTTCCACGCGCTGACTAACAAGGAATGATAGGGTGGTGAAGCGTTTGGGACTTTAAATTGGGAAGGTACCTCCATTACAGAAGACGAATTGATTTGTTTGTTTCGAGTTATAACGGAAAATCCACCAACCAGCTACAAATAACTTCACAAACACAGTCGCATAATTTACGACATAAAATTAAAATACTCAAGAAAATTACTAGCTCGAATAGAGCAACATTACCAAAAATAATGAAGTATAAAAGCCTTTTTGTTACTCTTGCGTTTTGGTGTGATGAAATCATTAATTCCACTTTGTCTGGTGGGTTAAAGTACATAAAAGAGATTGTATCGTTTCCTCCCAGTCACGCAGCAATAACTGCAAGTATCCCACTTTTTAAAATTGGAGAAATAAATCTACAATGGCGCATTTTGCCAATAGAATTAAGTAACAGACTAAAGAATGTGTGGTAGCAAAGCAACAGTTCTCTTTAAAATAGTTTTGTTTGTTACATGAAACTCCTCAACAGGTTAAAAATTATCTGGAATGCGTGCCCACGATAGCAGAACATTCTCGGAGCAAACTTTGATAATTTTCTCAGATTTTCTTATAATAATGCGTTTCGAGTTGGACTGGTGCTTCCGTCACGTTTTACAGGTTTTTCCCCCCGAAAGTTGCTTTTAATAATACGTCCGGGAATAATAAGAAATAAACAGAAGGCGAAGCACGTAATTAGGGTTGGAGGGAGGTTCGCTGTTAGTTGACAGCGAAGCGCGCCATATTGCCGCTCTGGCCGTCTTAAGTAATAACACACCACTTTACGACAGTGTATGACTTGCTACTCAAAATTAACTCTAACCACTGTACTTTAACCGCTACTTTCTCTACAAACTGAAACTTTCTAAGTGTTCCCAGTGATTCACCACAACCTGCCCGGCAAAAAACTGGACACACTGGCTATTTATTATTATTACTAACCATTTTTCATTTACACTGCAGTTTACGAACCTGCTGTGCGACAAACAGGGAGAAAATTTTAAAACAACGTCAGTGATAAGAATAGAGCAATTTAATTGAAATATTTATCGATTATTCATGTAAAAAAATGTTTAAAACTACTTACTGCCTCATACCGATAGCAGTAAAAAATTCACTGTTATCAGAGATTTAGAATAAACGTTATATAGGAAATTATGTTAACCTCGGAAGTGGTAATATTCTGCATGCGGTTTTCAGCCAGATTTTCACAAGCAAATACAGTCTTTAATATTCTTTATGCTGCACAGTTCGTATGTTTAAGGCGAGTTACAGGATTCAATCTGATTTTTTGATGACAGCAAAGTTTCTGCCATGATCGATAATACGGACAGACAATAAATGATCATCATGCCATGATATTTGTATCTTTAGCGCTTTAGTTCTTTAATCCGATTTCCATGGGTATGTAGTAATGTTCAGGCTTGTTATTCTGGAGGACGCTGGTTCTAATCCCTGTCTTGCTAACTAGATTTCGGTTTTTCCATGATTTCCCAAAATCACTCAATGCGAATGCCGGGATAGTTCCTTCAAAACGTTATGGGAAAATTCCTTTCACTCTTCGCCTCCATCCTCTCCCTGTTATAACGATCTTAACGCCGAAAAGATGTAACACCTTAGGCAAAAAAAAAAAAATCTTTCGCCGTTCGAATCCCACTTTCCTGTTGGATCTGCAGCAAGGTGATTAAGCATTGTACTAATCTGGGAAAGAAAAGGGAGTTCTGGCATTTCATAAGCTTGCTGCGATTGTTGTCTTCATTGCACCATGGTCAGGCAGGTTTCCTTCAAGTTTCCCTTGTTCAGCACCCGGAAGCTACAACCTTTGTTTTCTATTATAAAGAAAAGTAATCACGAAGAGGAAATCGATGTATATTCAGAGTAAAGGTGACCTGGGACTACTTACTGTATATGCGACAGCAAGATAAAAGTGGAGCAGTCTTCTGTGGATGTGGCATGAGCTTGCAGAACTCTTGATTATATACTCAGGAATAACGGTAAGAAGAGGCGTTGCTCTAAAAACGCTTTAATAAGCCATAATTCGTACATATATTATCTCTCGCATGGAAGTCACAGAACAGCCACGTGTAGTACAAAGAAACGCATACTGCTGTATAGATTAACGTCCACTGTTCCCGTTCTGTGGAAACGATACGGCGTGAATGGTTAAGGAGGGGAGACGAAGCAAAGAGTAAACTTAGAATTAAGACCTCATTAATACTGACAGAAAAACGTGGTTGTAACGAAGTTCAAAGTTTTATTTTGCCTCAAAGCTAATGGCTCTCTACTTCTACATGGCAAAGTGCGACCTGTAAGATTTTTCAATCCTTTATTTCTCGGTTCTTGTTCGAGCTTCGATTAGCGTAAAGATATTTCCTGTAACTACTACATTTTTTAACTCTCCACACATTACGTGACTTCCTAAATTCAGTTATTAACTAACTAAAAACAACGTTTTAGTTTTTTAAAACTGCAAATTTACTGAAGAGTAGATTTTGATGACACCCCACATATTTATTTGATTTTTCACCAAGTATTGTTAAAATGCCATTGAAAAATACAATTTGAATTTAAATTAATTCAAAATTCTATTACGACGTATACATTATTACAAACTAAGTAAAGGGGTGTGGTACTCAACAGGAATTTGAGTTAAGCAGGTATCTTGTATCGAACGCAAAAACCTTCTCTTCTGCTCAAAATCGTCATACAGATTAATTTTCTCAAGTGAGCACCGCATAAATTCTTGTGGAAAAACAAATCCTTCCTAAGTTTTAGACCTTGAAATAGCTACATACGTTATTACTGAATTGTCGATATCACTGAAAACTTTGTGAAAAGTCAATCCTCCAGAATTGTGAATGTTGCATACAAGTGCAACTTGAACTGGGAATTGCATCCTAGAGCACGACTGAAATGCAGTTTCGACCTGCGGAATTGGATCTAAACCGTTGATCGCCGGTACGGTGTAACTGTAAAACTGAACCATTATTACCAATGGTTTTAAATTTTCTGGTGATTCACCTGGCCTATACACTACTCAACGTGCACCGTTCACCAAGCACTTCTTAGTCAAGAGATTATTTCTGACCATTACAGAACATTTATTGTAGGCATAAAGAATAAGCCCAATGACAACAGGCGCTTGCACAGTATTTCTAGAAGTCACTTTGCTGTCTGCCGGAATTTCGCCATTTCTCTATATTTCTGTGTTATCTGTATTCTCGGCCAAAACTTTTTTGTTTTTTAATCGCACTACGTAATTTGATTGAAAATAGCCACCTGCGCAGCGATCGCGGAACCACAGGATTTTCGTCTATTTCCCACTGACCGCGACCTCAATTCACGATTTTGAAAAGAAAATGTCGAAAGTAAAAAAAACACGTTTTTTTTCAAGGTTGCGATTTAGAAAACCGTACTTAGTTTTATTTTTGCATCTCAAAATTGTTTCCACTTATACCTTTATTGTAGAGTGATAACTAGCCGAGACTGCATGTCTGTCTTGATTGGTAATCAGTTGAGCGTAGAGGAATATGAAGGTCTTCGTGAGCCATCCAAAACAATTTGTCTGGAGTACAACTCAAAATTGTCAATTTTGTAACATATGAGTATTTTTCGCAGCAACTTGGGATCTATCCAAGCCTTTTGCATCATATATAGATATGGTCCTTCTCACTATTTACAAAAACCTTCCATGAGAATCGGTTAAATTTTTTTAGCTTTTGCCCTTCTGCCCCTGTCTGAGGTTATTCAGGGTAAAAACGGAATATACAAAAAATTAGGTATAACGTGCTTAAGTACTATAAAAGATTTTAACGCACTTTATTTTACAGTTGTTTCATTATCCTTAAAAAATCAGTTTGATGTTTTTCTACCACGAGGAGTGGTGTAAGGTTAAACTTCAGATCGCACTCCATCTGCGTGCAAAATATCTGTGTAGTACATTCTACTTAATGTCTCTGATAAATTAAAAAACATGAGAATTATCGATCGCTTCCTGCAATGTATATTGTTTTTGGCATATTATAACTAATAAACAAATCATTTTTTAAAACCATAGTTGAGAATATATATTGTATATTGCAAAAGTTAGTGAGGTAATCAAAAGATGACTTACAAAATCTGGGCTAAGTATTTAGCACAACGATGTTTCAGCACTGATATTTTGATTTTCCAATTCTGTATAATGTAAAACTTGGGTGAAAAACTGAACAAAGCGCGCTTAAATAGACAGAAAGAAAAACGTAACAGTCAGTGCCACATTTACAAACTTACTTCAGTTGGTATTACGTCAGCATATTTCATACTTCGTGTAGTTAACAGAATACTTTCAGTAGCTCTGTTTTATCAACAGAAACAGAAAATCAAATGAAAATTCTATTTAATGTTATTGACATAACACGGAAACGTGTGAAGTTATAGCTCCATTACGTCGTACGGTATGCTGAAGGTGAATAAAAAGAGAAAACTGATTCATATAAACAATCCTGTTTGACAATGCGAATGCATTTTAGTGACCGATACACAGAAAGCGGTATCGGTGACGATTGTGAATCCTTATATGCGATGACAGCCCCGCATAAAACAAAAACTGAAGACGAAGACCAATAATAGAGTTTTAATTGTTAAAAGAAAATGTTTCGGAATTTTCACTTTTCGGAGGATTTATTTGTACAAAAACAGTGCATGTTGGTCACAAAGTATAGTAATAGTAATAATTTCGTGTGGAGTTCATAATCTATTGAAAGAGTTTCTTAGAACCTCTAGCGTAGTCACCTAGCATAGCCAGATAAAGGAGATCGACAATAGCACAGTACCGTTCTAGCGTACTTCACATATGCGGAGCAAGCGTTGACAGAGGTGAAGGGCCGATTAAGAGCATTCGAAAATCCCACCGAGACCGGTATTTGAACCAGAGACCTTCCGATTCCCAGTTAGACACCTGACTCAGTGAGCCACCAGAGTAGAAAAGAAGGGATGAAAGTTCCACTGAACGTTCAACGTGAACGAGCCTCTTTGGTGATATACGGTCAGAATGATAGACCACACTGTAATTGGCGCTGTGAGGCCACCACGTACAATCATTTCTTAATACGGAGAAATCTCTTCCCAGCTGCCTTATTTTAACCCATTTCTCATTTTAAGGTATATTTCTTACCTCTTCCAAACCTTAAGGTACGGGAACAACAAAACGTATTGGAAACCGGGAATTCCGTCGTAACAACCGTCTCGTGGCTGAGACAGGAAATTTCGAGACGTCGGAATAATTTCTTTTCTAAATTACAGGTGAGCTCTGCCTAGACCGAGTAACCACCAGGACGTATAAAGCACATGCGGATACTGCGAAATAACACTATTAGCTGGCCTCTGTGACCATATCGCCCCTACTGAGATCGAACGGACATTAGTGAAATATTTAGTGACATGGTGATGTTAATGTTAGTAATAGTTTTTGTTTTGGCTTTACACCTCGTCAACTTCGTGGTCATTAGAGGCGGGAAAGGACCGGAGTCAAGGAATGCGGGAATGAATTCGGCAATGGCGTTATGAAGGAATCATCCTGGAATTTACCTGGAGTGATTAGGGCAAAACATGGAAAACCCAAATCTGGATGTCCGGACAGGGATTCGAACTCGCGTTCTTCCGATTGCGAGGCCAGAGCGTTACCGCTCATTCAGCATACTCGGTGCTACCGGATGCGTATAAAATTGAGTATCCCGGAATGATGTTTTAATTATAGGCAGTAGTACTATTAGTAGTAGTAGAGAAATAATAGCATTGACGGAAGCATTTACTTGTTACCAGATTCAAACAGAATTAATTATACTGTAATAATATTTAGTAACATGTCTTGCATTAATTACATGAAAATCACCTATGCATGCAAAATAAGGGCACATATTAATTTCTATGTGCTGGGCTATGATGTACAAAAGGAGAGGGGGCAATAAAAATAAAGAACAAAACAATAATCATATCAAATGAAGATTCATCTTTCGGGATTTCTTATTCACGACTTATTCAACATTGACCTGCTTCATCACTGTTTCATTTTTCCATGTAGCGCATAAATTTAATAAATAACATCACGCCACGGGATGATACATACAGCGATACCTAGAACTCAAACAGGGATCTGAGAGTATGAATTTTGGGAATAAAATCGTTCACTGGAAGCAAACGAAAAAATGGTAAATTTTTATTTCTCATATTAAACTATAGTTGGTAAAGTCGATTATTTTAGATCGCTGTTTCATCCTTTGCCGTTAGCACCATCGTCTGCGGTGGTGGTGGAAAATTTTTAACACAGGTTAATATTTGATAAGTTTGGTGGAATTTTTTTTTTAACATCAATCGAATAAATCGATGATGATCTACACCGAGAAACAAACTTTTGGTAGAATCGATTTCGGGTAACCATAAAAATCCGAAATCTGTATGGCTGGACTGGTGGATTAACTGCCGTGTTATTCACACATTATTCGAGCGACTTTTAACGTCGAAAAAAGGGAAAAAGTTGGAAAAAAATTAATGGCTCACGTTATTCTTACTAAAACCGGTGTCTCAAGAATTCACACTTTGAATACATTAATTCATATGGAGACATTACGAAAGGCGGATTATTCTGTATTAGATACGTTGAGCTTTGCCATACAAGTAGTAGTTTTGTGGCATAAAGCTAACGCTGTTTGTTTGCTTTAAAAGCTGTTTCGGAGGTTGCAATGAGGAGTGAAGTCTCATTCCCTTCAGTTTAAATAGCAATGTTGCTGTAGGTTTAGAATGTGTGAGTCCAAAACGCAGGACCACTGTCCACTACAAGTCGGATGCAGCGTTGTGGAGCTGTTTGTAAGCGATCAGTCACGATATCTAACGGAACCACATTAACACTTACCGCAGACGCGGAAATTCCTGCCTTCTCGCGCGCCCTACTTGCGCCATACGTGATTGCAGGTACGCAATCAACGCACATGCAGCATCAGGATGTATCAACTAGCCATTTATTTCACCCCACGCTGCTTTACTAGATGTCCTCTATCGTAAATAGCTTCAGTAATTCACGGTAGCATTTACTAAACGTGATCCTGTTGTTTATTTAGTTTAAATCAAACAATATGTTCCTACTTTAGTAACACATTTAGTAGATCCAACTGCGAAAGCTGTAGAGAGAATGAATTAGCCCACCGTAATCAATTATTTCAACCAAATTTCATCAAAAATTTTAAAGGAAATCGCAGGTGACTCCACAGAGTCGAATTTCTTAAATTTTAGTGAGTTGCAAAATGAGACCCTAAATTTTTTCGTTCTTCTCTTTTCTAAAATAAAAAAGGAAGATGCTTAACTTCAATATATACTTATTGGTTTATGCATCGTCGATATTGAGGTCACTAATCGCCGGAAAAAAAGTCTGTAAGTAACGGGAAGGATTTCAAACATGGACTTTTGCATTCGGGAAACCATGTAAAACGGACACAGGATAGCCGGACGAGGATTGGAACCCGTGTATTCCCAAATGCCAGGCCCGAGAAAGCAGAAAGAGCTGGAAGCCTAGAATTTATGCTTTACTCGCCGACAAGCTGACATAAGAGAGTGGGGAAAATTCCTTTTTAAGCTAAAGGAGTCAAGGATTGGAAAAATAACTAAGGAACGTAATGAATAAATTAACCAAAAACGCTGAAAGAGTTTAAAATTAAAATTCTTAAAGAACAAAATTAGGCAGGAGTGAAATTACACTCGAAGGATTCAAGATAACAAAAAACGAAAAAAAAGATAACTGAAAGATGGGTGTGTAGGGAAATTGCTTCCGTAGCATGTCCTCCATAACAATTAAGTTAAATAAAATTAAATAATCTTCTCTGACACATATCATACTTTCTTGTTTCTTGTGCATGTGCACTCATTTCTCCATTCCTCTGGCAACACTCTTAAAGTGATGTGATGTATTAGCATTTATACGTTTTGTATTAATCTCAAAAACTTTTCATCCTTAGTATCTATGCATTCTCTAATGCTTGTAATGTTTACAGCTGTTGCACAATGTTTCCAAACTACACTAAGAAACAGTTCCGGAAGCACATGTCTCAGAGCTAACCAGGAAACCAACATCGGCCAATCATTGTCTATATCCTGTCAAAATATCTACAGTTAGTTTCACTGCTTCAGTCAGAAGTTCAGACAGTAAAGGATGCTCAAGACAATTGTTTCTGTGACATCTTGCTTTACTGAAATATAAATTTCATAAGATTGATCGTAAGTCCATCTGACTCTTAGACTAGCATATAAAATGATCTAAAAGCAATAAACTGCTCTACTTAACTAGTTACTACAGATAAGACTTGTTATCACTTTGCGTACCTGAACATATCTAATCTTCAGCTATTTTCCTCCCTATCGATAATTAAATGCTGTTATCTTAATGGAAAGATGCTGAAGCGACACCAGGCTAGTAACTAAGATAGTTGTAGGAGACAATCGCAACTGACAGAGCAAATAGACCCAACAAGATACCAGTGCAGCGCCTCCAAGTTTAATCGAAATGGGGAAATTTAAGCGAGTCAGATACCACATAGGAAGGAAATAGAAATTAACCAGCGTATATACTTGGTGCGTTAGTTACTTTTTTTAGCTTCTGGACTTACGCCTCATCGACGTCGAGGTCATAAGAGAGGGAAAAAGAACGGGGGTAAGGAACAGTAAAGAATTTGGCTACGGCCTTTTGAAGGAACATCCCATCAGTCGCTTGGAGTGATTTTGGGGAAACCATGGAAAACCCAAGTCTGTATGGCCGGACGGGGATTCGAACCTGCGTCCTCCTGAATGCGAGGCCAGAGCGTTACCGGCTAGTTACCTGGTGCAATGCCACACCCAAAGCAAGGTCGTTTCACGGACATATTCGGTTAAATTACGACCGTGCGTGCTTCAGCCCGTCAGCATGTTGCAAATGTCTTTCACTGGCCCCAGTAATATTAGCGAAACCTCAATAATAACTTAAAATTTACAGGAAATAGGATACCTTCAATATTAATTTTAACTACTTAAAAAATAACTAAGTAGCATTGCTTTAAGTGTTTTTGCTTAATTACAATGCACCAATACCAATTTCTCTACAAACTTAATTCTCATTTCTTTGAGTGCAATATAACCATCACCCTCCTTTCGAAATTTCCGAATTTTTCTTTCTGTGCGTCTGGTAAAATTTTCTAAAATTTTCGTTGGTAATTTATCCCAATCCCTTACCCCCCTAACTGCAGAAGAAAATTATTCCCATTGCATTATGCTTGAAATCAAGTACTAGCTTGTGGTCATGGTCATTTTTTCCTTCCGGGTAATATTCGTAATGCTTCTACTAATATCCAAGCTTTATACCCCACAAAAAGTCTCTTCAACCGTCTCCTTTCTTCCAGTGACTACCGATCAATCTCTTTTATCATATCAGTTACCGATTGAGTTTTGCAGAAATTTCCGCAACAAATCAAGCTACCCTCCTTTGCACTCCCTGCAACACCTGTACTTGTAAATCCCATGCTACACCACCATATTCAAGCAATGGTCATACCAAAGTTTTGTAACCTAATTCCCTCACTTCTTTGGTACATGCCCTTATCACCCTCTCAAATAAATGAAAGTTTTCATACCTCTCCTTACCACCCAGCCAATTGAGTTTATTACAATTATTCATTGTTTTAGACCCAGTTTTATTTTTCGTTGTAATCTAAGTTACCAGTCAGTTACAGAAGGAATACAAAAAGTGAGGTGGATGTATATTTAAGAAACGTCGCTAGTGCCTACAATGGGAATCGAATGAGTAACCAGTCGTGAATCAGGCCGGCGCACAAGTATATTATGTTTTGATATTTCTTGTGAAGCACAAAGCCAGAGCTCTTGTTATTATGTTTTAAACTTGTCTACTTGAGACGGCTTCTACAATATCGAACTGGAAAAGGAAATAAACACTTCATCAGTAACTGAGTGGACTGTGGAAAGGTATACAAAATTAGGGCTGAATTAACATATACTATTTGACTTCGTGTGAAAACTCTATGAAACTTTACAAAGCGTGGTGGGTGATTGGAAACGCTTTGGCCTTGCATTCGGATGGTCGGACCGGGATTCGAACCTGCATCCTACCATCCAGATTTCAGTGTTCCACTCCAGCCTAATGCATTGACGGTTCCTTCAAAAAGCCACGGCCAAATTACGTCTAGTTTCTTGCCTGTAGTTTTTCCCGCCTCTAATGACGTCGACGTGGTGTAAAGCCATAAGGAAAAAATTAAAAAACTACGAAACTCGTAATCACACCAGGTGAATGTTCTGATGGTTTATTCAAAATGACTTTACTTGTTCCTAAACCTCTAATAGTACTCATGTCAACCAGGGACAAAGCCTAAAAAAAAAAAAAACCATTCTGAAACTCTTTGACTCAATTACATTTTACTACAACCAGTAAACTACTTAAACATTTTTGGTGGTAAAGACCTTTCTCTACAACTGCACTGCTGTGCAGACATGGCTACACATTTCTTACTCTATTCAAGTTTGGCTCCGAATCTGGCGTCAGTTCTGAGATAAGCCGAATCGTGAACGTAAAAAAAAAAACCTCTGACTGATGAGTTCATTCGCAAAAACTTTGATAACGTCTTCGGTTTATTTTTAATGCATATATAATAACGTATAGCAAGAATACTTCTTTATTAGTATTCCTCCTCGCTTGGTGTTCTTCCAAATTTTCTTCCATATTAATAATAAATCGAAATAGTGAGCATAAAATGTTTACTGCCTTCAGATATTCTTGTACTAAATATAGTTTTTGAAAAAGTGATAAACAGCACGCTTAGTAACTTTAACCGTCAGAACACCTGAAGAACGTATGCATACAGGGATAAAGTCCACGTACGACATTATCAAGGGCGAACAAATTTAAGAGCAATAGTCTACACAGTTGTCACCACGTTCTGTGATGATATGTAAGCTGTTCTTCTATCCGAAGTCAGGCAGCAATTTAACAAAGTCTGACTGAACGGCAGCATTACCTCCAGTCAAGTTTTCAACAAGTACAGCATTCTAGTGTGCTCTCGACTCATCAGCCACATTGAACATAGGCATGAACTGATATCAAATGACTACTTTTTTACATTTCAATCTTAAGGGGATAAGGAACAGAAATGAGTCCGGCCGTGGCCTTTTAAAGGACCATCCCACATTTGCCTGTAGGTATTTCGGAAAAACCATGGAAAACTGAAATCAGGATTTGAGCCCACGTCCTCTCGCATGCCACGTCAGAGCAATATCTTTCCTCCACCTCACTCAGAGATGATCTAATGGATTGGAGTTTGTCATATGTCACCCCGGTAAACATTTCTACTTACTTAATTTTGACTAATTAATAAATAAAAATTAGTAATAAGCGGGGTGGGGGAGTGGTTAGCGCTCTGGCCTCGCATTCGGGAGGACGTCGGTTCGAATCACCGTCCGGGCATCCAGATTTGGGTTTTCCATGGTTTCCCCAAATCACTCCAGGCGAATGCCGGGATGCTTCCTTTAAAAGGCCATGGCCGAATTCCTTCCCGTTCCTTGTCCCCAGTCCCATCCCGCCTCTAATGACCTCGACGAGCCGTAAAGCCATAAGTAAAAAAAAAAACTAGGATCGAGTATGTATACAAAGTTTTATTCCAAGAGGGCTTTTGGAAATCGGTGAAACTTATTTTCAACATACAACAGACCGGTAAAAATAATATAAGCGTGGTAAAACAGACATCTTTTGCAGCGTATTAACATTTCTACTTTTACAAGACTTCAGTCCAACATCTGTAGTATGTTAATTTATTGTTGACAAATCCTTTAAACGTGGAAAATTTTATTATTCATTTTTAAAAGAGATGTTGAATAACCTAACCTGTTTTGTAGTAAAAGACAGGAATATCCTCTTTCAATACAAATTCCATTTTGTGAGCGGCACACAGGAAAATAATATACATTGAAATATGTTTTTTTACAAGAAAAACTTGATGAAATGCTTGTGTCTTGCATCTGCGTCTTTCCGCAGTATCAAAGCTTCTACTGAAAAACTGAGTGTTTCAAGGATATTCCAAGGTAATTCAGCACGATCGGGACACATTATGTTGACAACAAAATTGCTAGTAGGTCAGACGTTTCCACTGAGATACACAACGCGGTAAGCGTATCTAAAACCCAACACCTCTTGCGACAGAGAAAGTAGAGGAATGATTAAACGTTTATGGCTATCTAGGGTCTAACATGAACACTAAATCTGCTGTCTTCGCGGGAAAGCGAGCGGATACCAAATTACCCATTCAGAGTTACCCTACATAGAATTGCCTGTGTGAAATCAATTACCTCCTGACGCCAACTCACAGCAGAATGCCTTTACACTTTCTTCGTACAGTTGGTCTGTCTAGGGAATCTAATAATATCCAAGCCACGACGGAATAATAAAGAGACAAGGATGTTTACACCTGATTATTAATTCTAAACAAGATATGAAGAATTTTACAGGAAAATATATAAAATGTTATTTTAAGGAGTGCAGATATAAAGAATTTACTATTAATAATGACTAATTCTGTTTGCTCCTACCTTGCTAACGTGGCATTTCAACTGTGACGATTGTTTCCTTTGAGTCCTTTAATTGATGGAGAATAATCAAGACATGTGAGAGAACGTGAAGCTTTCTGTGTATCTCTGAACTTCAGAGATAGTATTGGAGCCTACTCTGCATATTTTAGGCAGCAGTGTGGGAAACCTTTTAAAACTTATTCGAGGTGACCGTCTTTGAGTGATATGGGGTCTGGCGGTAGGCTACTTATCAAGCTGACGTGCAGTGCGGGATGGCTCATTCACACACTCCAAGGAGTTGCTAAACCCGCTTTCTCTGAAAATGCGGATAGAGAGAGAAAAAAAAAGAGCAAAGCGGCGTTTCACACCGATTCCGCGTTCTCCCAAGTGGGACAAAGCACGGTCAAGAGGAATAAAAAGGTAGTGGCCAACTTTTCGCACATTTCATAACTGGGATTGAGATGAGAAAGCTAAAGAACAGCTAGTGCAATTGTCGATTCGTGTCCGTCTACAGCTAAATCTTACTATGGGCAATCAACGATTTTTCAGGGCCACATGGACGCGTTTAAGTTAATTTCCTATATTTTACTCTTGTTGACCTCATTTTGTCAGAGTTATTCCAACAATGATTTATCGAACATGGTACACAATTTACTGTATGCTAAACACAGGTCCTGTTTACAAAACCCCAGAAAACATAAAAATGATTTAGAGCCGTCACTAAGATAAATGTCTATGATACTAAAATTAATTACCTGGTTAAATACACTAATTAAAAATTAGACCCATTTCGGAATATTTTTTTCCGAGAGATCAAGAAAGCTTCGAAAACCGCAAAATGCTAAGCGCGTAGTGTGAAAGCGATTTAGATTATTGCAGCAAGGTTATAAGTATTGAACCTCTCCAGGATTGGCGAGGAACACGGTTATTGCCTATACCGAGACCCCCTCCGTGGGTTATTTCATGAAATCATTTAAAACTGCGTCTTAACTCACCGCACGGGTATTTGAACCCAGCTTGCGTTTAATGCCAGGGCACACACCAACCATATGAACCAACGAAGCAAGTGTGAGCACTTACGTCTGACACTAAATCTTCATGCCATCTCTGACTCATAGTACTATTTGATTCGAAGTTTTAAGCTGATGTTCTAAATTACTCTTACAAAGTACGGAAATAATGAATTGCGAAGTATTATATCAGCCACAGTGACTTATCACAAGTAAATATTACAGAAGAAATGGTATTTTTCAGTAGTACAAGCCATGTAGCATGAACAATTTATACTCTGCATCCAATAATAAATGACGAAAATTGCAGGTAAAATGATTTCTTTAGCTGGGATATAGTGAAATTTCTCTATGAGCTAATCTGAAATTCAATTAACATAAATTTTTATTGTATATTTAGTAGTAACAACACTCGTTTGACCTGCACAGTTTATACGTTTTATGAGAACTGGTATCAGAAAAAAAATGGTACGGGTATTTTTAATACGTATTCATCTATTACACAAAAGAAATGCATAACGATTTTCAAATTTGAATTAAAACAAAAGAGTGACACGTATTTCACAATAATCGGCGTTAAATTGTCGCAGGCGCCCAGTTAATAATGGAAGTAGTAGCGTCTATCTTACGTTCCAATGGTCGCTGGTTTGATCCCGGGTTTCGGCATTGTTTGCTTTGATTCTGTGTTATGTCTGTGTAGTTATACCACGTTTATGGTTAATAAGAGGAATGCAAAATAGAATCGGGGAAGTAAACTGGGCCATATGGTCAAAATGGTAAAAAAGGAGACTACTTGATAAGGTTAAGGTATACAAACCTAATGGATGCTGTAAAAAACTGCGATACTCACGGAAGAATAAACCGACTGTATACAGAGCTACAAACCATAACCACTTAGTCATCACTTTCATCGATGAAAAAGGATATTTCATCATATTTGGTTTAGATAAGTATAATTATAGCTTTCAGAGAAATTCTTGGAAGTTTTTTTTACGGTCATGAGAGTTTGTCTACTTTCTTCTCTCCGCAAAACGCGAATTTTCTGAACCGCGATTCTTAGAGTCGACTGTTTACACAAAATAAAAAACATAAAGTACTGTTGAGTACATTCATAAATCTTGTACAATTGGACTTCCTCCAACCAGGAAGCCATTCTACTGGCCTCGGAGAATGCAACTGCCCCGTTCGTAGCGTCTTAACTTCATTACCGACCTCATTCCTAAGGACTTTAGCTCACTAATCTCAGCTACTAACGTAATTATATAGAATATTCTGTTAAATTAACTATGGTGGCGCATCATACATATAATCTGAAGAACTTGAAATCAGATTAAAGAAAATAGTTAATGTCCTAGCTTGTAGTTTTGTTTTTGTTTTTTTTTTGTCACAGCAATTACAGGCCCGTGACTTTCCATTGTTTATGAATAAGTCGTTGTAGTTACTATTGCGTTTTTAAAAAATGTGATGTTCGCCAATTCCACGGTAAAATAATGTCAGCTTTCGGTAATCTACTAAGGCTGATTCTGACGGTCTTAGGTCGCAAAACCTGGCACTTAACCTCTTGCACAATACGTCTTTTCTGCTAAGGAAGTTACTGTAGTGTTTTTGTGTTACTCGAAACCGAAAGAAAGCGCCTAACTTCAACGAAAAAATGGCGTATGGAAATCTCGGTGCCTGAAAGTCTCAACCGCCATATGTAACACGTTCTGCCGTCAATTCTAACTGAGAGAATCTGCATTTTGTCATAGATGATCCTCTTAACCGGACAGACGTAAAAACAACGTTCATACCTGTGGAATTCTGCGCCCCGGTATTGTTTGGCGAACATTTAAGTGAATGCCACACACACGGACAAATAAATACGGAATCCAGAATGCATGTGAGCTTGTCTCCCTCTCCGCAAGACGCTATTCCAATAGGCCTATCCCAGATCTCATTGTTTCCTCGGACAATGGAGCATTAATGGATACCTATTGTTTTCTTTTTAGATAGCTCTTTTAAAAACGAATTCCTTCCTTTTCCATTTATCAAATTGTCTCAACTCCATTTAAGTATTAAAAGGAAATCAGGTAATGCATTGATAATGAACTTGTTCGTGGAAGGAAAGAGGCTAAGAAGAAGACGACGGAATAAAGATGTCTGGGAACACTGGTGAGTATACATACTTTGCATCACTTTGTCTTCATCGTCAGCCTTTAAAAAATACTTTTTTGCTATATTACGAGCTAGAAATGTAAAGAAGACTTGGTTAATGTTACTTTTTGCATGAATGTGTTGTAACCTAAATCGTTGCAACGTGATTTGTGAAATTATTTTCTACCAAAAACGGATTACTTTACACTCCATTTTCGTTTTGGGATTTAGAAACTAACAAGAACCGACCTAATACTGAATTTATAAGAAAAGAAACGGATGTATTAACTGTTACAACTACTGTTTTGATGCTAGCAGCTAATTTTGTACGTTATCTTGAAAATTTACCAACTTTTAATTAGATCTTATTAATACCATTAGTTGAAAATAATATCCTCGTGTACTCTTCCACATCTCCGAGACCCCTCTCAGGAGATATCAAGGAGAGCATATATAATCTGTTCTAATTTACTTCATTCTGTGAATAACAACGATCAAAGGAGACTGCAGGAACTGTAATCTTAGCTAAATCAGTGAAGTATTTAAGTTTCTGAGTGAGGAATTAAAACGATTGCTCTAGTTTTACGGCGCCTTCACGGAATGCGGGATGTTTATAATTTATGTTAGATCGTGCACGACATTTTGGCCGGCAGCGGCCGTAATTAGCTGTTATAATTGGAGGACACTGCTCGTGACAAAAACCCAGGTGTGACAAAGAAGTGAGATTTCAAGATACAGGCAAACAGAAATAGCTGACACTAGGCCCTCAGTCTAGGGCCTCACAACAAACCCGCTTTATAGTATAATGTGCGCACACTTCATGCCTCATTCTTTTGCTTTGTTAAATATTCATTCCTCACGTCTTACCTTTGTTTCTCAATAGCTACTATAGCCTGTGGCTTGGTTACTAGTTACGAGAAGTATTTTAGTGAATCGGTTATGCGAATGTGTTGTGTGTCCTAAACGAAATAATACTAAAAGTAGAATAAATGTGCAACAAAAAAGAAAATTCTGACATTTGGTGCTAAAGAATGCAGACTGATTAACAAAAATATTATTTGATAATTCTGGTAAAAACTTATACATCTATATTAGCTGGTTTACTGAAGCAAACCCGGTAACAACACAAATGAACCTTAGGGAGGAACAAGTCTTCAAAAGTTGGAAGAGTTCGAGGGTAGAAAATAAAAATTAAATGAAGAAACAATCGAAAACTGTTGGGACAGAACAAGAAGAAATAGTGAAATCATGAAAAAATGTTAAGAATAATAAATGGGGTAAAAGTAAATATTGCATAATTTTTTCTTTTTTCATGTGGTTGGTCGAAATTGAAAATAAGGATTTTCTAATAGGTAAAAGAAGAGCACGAAGTTCTTCATATTCCGTCTTTGTTGCGTAAATTGTGTTTCATGTAGTTAGTTTGTTCATATATTCACGCCGAAAAATCGGATAAGATAAAGTTCAAGAATATGTTTGAAAATTTAATTAATGCATTCATTGTCTTCCACCGAGAGTGGTGGGTGAGCGGTAACACTCTGGCCTCGCATTCAGGAGGACGCTGGTTCGAATCCCCGTCCAGCCATCCAGATTTCAGTTTTCCATGATTTCTCCTAATCAGTCCAAGCGAATGGCAATAGCCGAATTCCTTCCAGTTCCTTGCCCCCAATCCTTTCCCGCCTTTAATGACCTCGACTTTAACGAGGCGTTAGGCCATAAATAAAAAAAATAATTATTGTCATACTTCCTTCTTTGTAATTAATAAAATTTCAATCGTGCTTTGTTAGATTATAGCATTAGAGTATCTTTATGGACGCCTTTAAGAGAAAAATTAACGAAGCGGTAATGCGTAAATAGTTCCACAACGAAAACAAGAAACTTTACTGTTCTCCCAAACCAGAATAAACACAATAATACCTTTGGTGTGAACTTAACGCTTGGGTCCATAAGCCACGATGAAATAGAGTAATAATGCGTTAAATAAGCCACTTAATTATGCAAAAAATATATTAAGAACACAAACACAGGGATATCTTTTGGAGCAACAGAAGCAAAACCAAACAAAGCGATAAGGCTGAAGTGGCTGTAGCGGTTATCTCTGCAGGTTCCGCCCAGACACAGACTTCATTCCAACCACCGCCGAGAAGCAGTCAGCCTCAAGCACGTGCTGACGTGTGTGTTCAACGACGTGTCCGAAACAACCCTCTTCAAATAAAATCAGCTACCATGGTAACAACGTCAAAATAAAAGTATGAAGAAAAAAACATTATCTTGCCCGTTGGGTTGAGTAATAACGCTCGCAGCTTATATTCGGGAGAACATGGGTTCAAATCCCTGTCCGGCGATAGATTTTCACACCTGGCGAGTATCTGCATGGTTTCTTCAAAAGGGAATGGGCAAATTCCTTCCCGTTACTTGTCCCCAATTCTCTCCCAGCACTAACTACCTGACTTCTACGATCCGTAAACCCAAAACAAAAAAGTAATATATCAGAAACTGTAAATGTTTTTCCAGTTGAGATACAACCGTTTCCAGCCCCAGAAATAATCAAGACTGAAATGCACGGTGGCTCACTGAACCCAAGGCGCATATTTGAAAAGGACAACGTAAACAGAGAGATATACGCGGCTATATCTTCCGACGGCGACGTTTTAATGCGGTTGTCATGACAACCGCCTTAATGTGTTATGTCACCGAGAGAAATCAATCATCTGAGAGGTCAGCTCTGAAGCTACGATTTCGGCGTTCTCTTAGAACAGCACACTGCCCGATCGATGCAATGAATACCACCAACTCTCTTTCATTACGAGTTCAACGGTCGAACCAACTAAGATGGCGCGAGCGTTGCAAACTGAAGAGGAATTCACCGAATAATTATTACTTGCCAGGTGCGATAAGAGTTTAATTGCGGTGTAACTGCTAACGATGCCTTCGACAATGTGTTCATGCGTTCTGGTTAATGAGTAACAACACAATAATTGCCAAACTTTGCCTCCATTCTGGAATATTAACTGCTGTTTGTAACGTGCGCTTCGTCAGCGTGGGGTATACCCTGCCCGCTTTTGCGTATACATATATACAACAGTCAGCCGAAATGTGCTAATGTCCTAATTACTGTACACGAAATTAATATGTTTAAAAATGTCAACTAAGTAAACTTAATTATTTCTGTCATGTGCGATTAGATTTCTGCGTGTGTTTAAAAACTTCAGCTACGAAAACTTCATTATTTCTCTCATGTACGACTTGATTCTTAGGTGTGTTCAAAAAATCAGCTACAATATTATCATTAATTCTCTGATGTACGAGTTGAGTCTTTAGCGTGTTTAAAAACTCAGCTACGAAAACTTCATTATTTATCTCATGTGCGATTGGATTCTTATGCGTGTTTAAAAATTTCCTACGAAAACTTCATTATTTCTCCCATGTGCGAATTTATCATTTAATGTGTTTAAAAATACGTCTACGAAAACATCATTACTTTTCACCTGTAAGATATGTTTCAAAATCCTAGTTAAGGAAACACTCATGTACGATTTTACTCTTCGGAGTAGCATGGTTGTGTTAAATCGAAAGACCGCCATAATTTGGGGATGTTATGAAATTACCGTTGCCAATTCCTGAAGAAATATAATACCCCTTGTTTTTACAGTTATTGTCAGCATTATGTCCTATCAATAATTTGGGATCTGTCTTAAATGATGTAACTAATTAAACATTTGCGTCGAACGGGAGGGAAAATTACTTCGAAAACCGTGTTCGGGCTGTGCAGTGTATTTAGATTCTACGCCGTCTGCAAATCTCGTCTTTGAATTCGAGGCAGTATCTCGAAAGCGTTCCATACCACAACGATTCCAAAGTATTAGAGAGTAATTTTTAGGTTCTCTTTATTATTGCCTGAACAGTGTCATTCAAGACTGACGATTATTTCTTTAAGAGGTTCTTTCTCAGTGTTTAATATTTGAGCACAAATGTTTTGCATTATATACGCACCAAACATTTAGTGTATGAAACAAAAGAGCAAACTTTTTCATGTTTTCACGCTACAAGTGATTTTTTTTTAAAAAAAAAATTTTATAAAAAATTCGAGAAATTACGTTCGGATAGCTCACGTCTGTGGTTTTGAAACACATGAGACTACGAATTAAAACTTAGTATGTTTTAAAGAAGTATATGAAATGTCCAAACAAACAATTTTTTTTTTATCAAGATAATGAAACCAGGAATCAGATAACAGCAGACATCTTGTCCAAGAGACATTGCCTATACCTGCAATGAATAGCGATCAGAATATATATATTAAGTAACGCCTCTGCCTTCAAAACGAAGTTTCTTGAGATGAAATTATTTTAAATGTTGACGGTTTTTAAAACATTGTTGTGCAAGTATTAGAAGTACATATAAAAAAAACAGAGTACAGATTATTAACGTACCGTCGATTCTATGTGGAACCAAATTCGATGAAGTGCAACGATACATAATGTTATATGATACCTAACGCCGATTTCACTGTAAATTAATCCCCAAATAAAGATCAATAAAACTACTGTACCTTCGGTTAAATGCTTCAACAGCTAATTGCATATGCGTTTGCCAGCATCAAAGAAACTATTTTACAGCGCTAATGGTAACATGATGTAGAATCTGTCCCTTTTTGAGTTTGAAGCAGATAGAATTTTGTATTACATCCTTCATACTTGTGATAATATCAGATGCAGAAGAAAATTTTAATTTCTATTTATACCTGAAAGCTACCATTAGTTAATGCTGTATTCGTTTTCAGTGTTATGGCGACAATGGAACGGAAGGCTTCATTAGTTTCTGATTCGAAAAAAGAAAAGTATTTAAATGTATCATTCAATACGTACTGAAATCTAGTGTCGACCCTTAGCAATTCTACCTTATCTTCTAATTGATACTCGCATGACATCTATTAGGTATTACCACAAATTATTGTGAAATCTTATTCTCGAGTCTTAAACAAAATCTCAACCGGCAACAAAATTTTACAGAAAATCTGCTTGGTTTCCAACTTCCAAAGCCTAGAAAGTAAGAATTTTTATAGTCTTAAGAATTTTTTTTTTTTTTTTTTTTTTTTTGTACCTGGGTAATAGCCGAAGGAATTATACAGTTTGAAATGTCGAAGTTTCGAGAGCAAAGTTACAGAACAAGTGCGACCCGGAAGAGATAAATTTCGCCGGTAGATATTCAGCATCACAACAAACATATCTCGTCTCCCACAGCTCCATTTCCTTAAGGTGATATCCACCCGACACAATCCTGGCGTTAATATTCTCTCTTTCAATACACAATATTAGAGACTTTGATCTCATCCTAATAAATATTTTAAAAATTTTCCCAGGATTCATAAACCATAAATCCATCACATGTCATTCCGGTACTGTTATTCAACGGAAAACTGCATTAGACTTAACATTTAAAAGCTGTACAAAAATTATCCGGGTTCCTAAGCGAAGAAAATATTCAAAACGAAGTTTGAAAAATAATGTTATCGGGAACATGGCTGAAAGTGCTAAGTCAGCCATAAATTTAAAATTGAGAGCATAGGCTGGAAGGTTCCCGTGTGAGCTGCAAGTATTAATCTCACATTCGTTTCTTCTCTTTGTAATCCACTTATCCGTAAAGCAAGGAAACCGTGGGAGCAACGATCTCCAGCAGACACTAAAAGGAATCAACTCTGTGTTCTGCTTGAGCGTATCAACACCCGCTCAGATGGATCAAGACGTGGTATAATAAGTAATCAGGCTTATTTCGTACAAAACAAATTGAATGGTCGCTTATTTCTAAGACTTGAAAGATTGCAAATGAAGAAAAGAGGATGACGCGTTTTTCGTTCTACCAAATAAATTATTAATCATTATACTAACAGGAAATGATGATGGTGATTCGTACCGGTGCACACTATAAAGTGACCATTTGTCACGATTTTTTGGCAGGAAGTGGAAGCAATTTGTTTATTTTACTAAAACTTTCTTTAATTTTCTTTTCAAACGTTCTGTCATTCGTATAAAACGCAATAAGAAATTGTATTTATTTTTTCTTTTCCTGGGGTACGATCGTTAATGAAGAGGTGTTGAAGGTCTTGAAGCACTCAACCCAAGACGGAATTACAATGTTCAGCTGTATACGGAACATACAAAAAACAGTGAAATAGAATTGAAAGCGTTGTGCTGCTCCTAATGTTGACAGTACGTTATCAAATTTCTTCACTCTCGAATTGCAAACTAGCTGAGACCTGGTTTTTGATCTTCCAGTCAAACAACAAATTGGACATGTTTCAAAGCATCTGAGAGTAACATGAATGCCTAATGGTATTTCCATATTTTTAATGTGGGATTATTCACAAAATTGTTACTACGAAGAACAACTGAAATGACGTTTTGTAGTACAGCGTTAGCGAATCTGTCTAGACAATGATTGTGAAGCTCTTTTAGAAAACTGGGAGGGGAGGTTTGAATCACAAGCAGGAGGGATGGTGGCTCCTTAGTACAGATTAGACTGAAATGAATCCGTATCTTTCTTCTTCAGAAAATTCGTAAAGGAGCTAATATGTCACCCAAACTCCACAACGAAACTGCATGGCCACTTGTTCCAATTCAAGCAACAGATGACATTAGTGTTCTAGATACAGCATTTATACATTAAGGGAGTTTTACCTCCTGCAATATGTGCAAAACATGTCATTATTTCAGTCACAGTAAATCTATTAAATAGCCGAAAATAATAATATAAATAATATATTTTAGATTACATTACAGAAAGTACAGGATTATACAAAGCTCGAACTGAGATAGAATATTGTAAGCAAAAGAGGATGCAATAAGAAAATTACGTTTAGGCCTATTTAGGATCAATCAAACTTTTTAGCTACAGGTTTTTAACAAGGCAATTCCTTCTCATGATTTTTCTGCTCTTCCACTACTTTGTTATTAATTACTGGTAATTTGGGTGTTAGTGGCTATAGAACGTAAATCATTGATGCTACCTACCTACCAACAACCCTAAACATTTATTTCTGCTGCGCAAAAAATGGTATTAACAATTCTTAAACACCAATTTTAAAATAAAAAAGTACTCTTCGTTGTTTAAAAAGTAAAATAGTGAATGGGACTGTACTTTCCGTAGTTTAGCATTAATTCGACATCATGATGGATTAAGGTAGAAAGCGTTTACTTAATTCATCACTCTCGGTAGCTTGTAAAATTCACTCGTATCAGAAAACAGTATCTATACGTAACAACATCAAACATAACAGGTAGCATCACTCAAGTACCCGTCGTCATGTTGCATCTCAGTTGGGCCTTTTTTTTTTTTTTTTTTTTTTTTTTTTTTTTTTTTTTTTTGTAAAAATGTTTGATACGGACAATGTTTCGTTTCATATGGTACGCAAAGTAAATAAACTCAGGGTAACCAACCCAGAGGTACTGTTACATCATTTCTTAAAAGTAAGCTTCAAAAGCTGCTTTACTGAAACAAAGAAGGCAAAAT
Organism: Vandiemenella viatica; assembly: GCA_031002005.1. Classification (NCBI taxonomy): domain Eukaryota; kingdom Metazoa; phylum Arthropoda; class Insecta; order Orthoptera; family Morabidae; genus Vandiemenella; species Vandiemenella viatica. The sequence goes on from JARYHS010007635.1 coordinate 117,386, forward strand.
GATATAATGGTCAAGTTCACAGTAATGTCTACGGAAAGTCGTAAGAGCTATAGGTATAAAATGAAGCTACACAAGTAGAACCAGACGGTACGTGATTGGCTTTGAAGAATCAGGAATTTGCAAACTAGCTTATGGTCTCAATTACTGCAAAAGTGATAAAATCATAAAATGAGCTAAAAGTTTCGACCGAGCAGGATCCATTAATATTAATAGACATACAGTTGTCATGGAAGCAACCTCTTCTTATCTGTCTGCTCTCGCTAATTCCCGTCCACGAAAGAACGGTACGAAAATTTTTCCTAGGCAATTAGCTGTTTTATCGAGAATACGTCAACGCGTTAGAAGCAATTAAGCAGCCAACGTTAAACGTTCGTAACACTCATTTCGTGGAGGACACTGGAACAGCTTCTTAGGTTTTAGTGCCTCTTGGGAAATACTTTGGCAGCAAAAACCATTAACATATTAATAATCTATTTTAGATTAGGGGACACTTCATATTTTTTTTAAATTTATCAACGTTTGCGTATTTTCTTCGAGCTCACTTAAACGGCAGCATAAACGAGGAAACGAGATAAGTAAGGGTAAACACAGTTTTTGCAGCGAGTACATTTGCGGAGCTCGTTTCCCTGCTTGCAGCAAACGACCCGACACTCGAGAATGACAAAATAAACAACATTTGGTAGGGTGAAAGGCGGGAAACAGCCACTCACAGCAAAATATATATACGCAACTCATGTTAATTGGGATAGGAGAAAGCGATAGTTATACAGCAACGTACAGGAAAGGCGCTTAAGAGTTAATAAAATTTGGAACAAACACTCGTTACAGACCATCGCTCAATAGTTATTACCAGCGTAAATCACTCTACAATTACTGAGTATGTCACTGAATTTATCTCAAAGGAAGTAGAAAGGAACTGATGAGAAACTTTCACAATACTAATTTTACCGATTCAGAGGAAACCATAGAAGTAGAAGCCAAAGTCAGGCGGATTGATTCTTGGAAACAAGGGTTTTAGACCAGCACCCACGCGTTACCAACGGCATCATAAATATGCAAAACCACAGCTTGTAAAGATTACTGACCAAGGTGTATAACTTGCAACAGTTAATTTAAAAACGGAAAATGTGTTTTCTAGAAAACTTAACATTTTCTTTCTTTGCTGTTATTCCCGAAACCATGCTTTCCACGATACACTCAACATAACAGCTTTTCAAATCAGTTATCACAAAATCATCCTCATCAGAAAGTTAATTAAAACACTAAGTATTGTTAAACTTATTTTCATTACAGTCTCTGCGAGTGGTATTAATTGTTTACACACCGTTTGCCGTCTGATATAGGTTCACATACGTCACAGGTTCTATTTCAGACGTAATCTTTTGTCTGAAAATAATTAAACATTCCATAGAGAGCATTGGTTTAGAAAAGAACAGCTGATATCTCAGTTACTAAAAATAATCCTTAAAAATTCTGCCTATGTTCTATGTACTATGCAATTCAGTCACAAATGAGGAAAATTGTAAAAAGCCCAAACCTTTCATATTTATGCTGTACTAGTTTCCTGGAACAAAGGTCTGTACGGCACAAACCTGGCATTGAGGACGTTTAAGATTGACATGTTGTACGCCTTCAAGTGCCATACAACATCCAAATAATTTTCTCATTTGCATTTGGCCATGTACTGGACACATTCGCAAAAAAAAAAAAGTTGTTTCATATTGCGTGAAAAGTAGTAAGGGAGTCCAGACTGCACTGCATGATGAACAATGGAAATTTCGATGCCTTCTACTGAAAATTATCTTCCTTTGCTCTCTGTTTGCTTCTGAGGAAGCATGAGACTTCAAAGGTCGTTTCTCATTTGCCTAATTCTCAACGTACGGCCCTCTTGGCATCTATTGGCGTCCGAACACACGGTGTATGGTTTTACATTTCTGACTCATGTGCGAATAATACAAAAAGAATATTTTCCCTCATTCATGACTCATCCTGCATTTGGCAAACAATGAAACATTCGAAAATCTAACGTCACGACAGAATTATCTGTTTGACGTTGCCAAGGATAATAGACAAGGAACGTGGAGTGGTAAGTTTTCCAAACTAACCATTCATTGGTCTGATTGGACTTGAGGATTTAAAATCGACGTTAACAAACAGTATTAATCATAATCAGTGTGACTAAAAGCAAATTCCAAATTTCTCAGAAAATGGTGCTTCGGACATGGTGTGAGACTCAAGCAATCTGTGTAGCAACCTGACACAATTTTTTCAGGGACGCATTTACAAAGAAATTTGAGCGCATGCGCCAGCCTCGACGCTGGTGGCAGGTGAAAACGGAGTCGTTTCATTAATCATCTGCAAAAGCCATTGAAAGAGGCGCGCCAGAAAGAGCCTAATCTAACACCAGGCGCAGACTCGGCTAAAATGTCGGTCAACCCGTTTGCGAATGTTTTCCTGCAATGACCAGAAAAAAGCAAACGAAATATGAAAGGCAAGGGAAACAGAAGGAAGCGGAGAAATCGTTGCTTTCACTGGCTTGCCTACATGAGTTAACGTTTAGAAATCCACTGGAATAAATACGAACATTAACCTGAAGCAACGTAATGCATTAACACATATTCTGGGTGAGGCCTGCTTCCATAGGAAACGTCTACCAGAGGTGCATTTACGTTCGTCATACCATACTCTGCTAATACGAGGTAGCTGAAATGTTTCAGGATCTGACAGTGGATATTAATAGTATCGCCAAACAATGCATTACGAAATTTCTCCGAAGTTAAATCATCATCTCTTTCTACAAACACACATAATTTTCTTACGACATACCGCATTTTTTTTGTGATAAAATAATCAGAAAAGCTATATATTGTCGAGACAGAGAATTTCTCATACCATCCTCGAAGAAATGATTTTTCCAGGGATCCTGGTGAACATACGAGACAAACTTCCTTTCTTCATTATGCTAAGGTCAGCAGCAGGGAAACAAAGCTATAGAACCTTTTACTTGCTAGTTCGTTCTGCTCTTTGATAAGTTCATTGATGAAAATAGCTGCACTTTTTCTTTGCGGATCCGACAAATGTTACTTCAGCTGTATTCATTAATCATTTTATATGGACTACTGCTTATTATAAAATGTGAAAATATTTCTTGACTGCCATAATGCTACTTCTGAAAGTGATAATTTAACGTTGATTCTTAATGGAATATGATCAATGCAAGCATTTAAAATTTTAAAATCTATTAACTTATTTTTAATTCAGCTAAACTCCGAATCCAGATTTTCAATTTAATTCCAAACATCTTTCCATGTTACATTAAAATGATTTCGCCACAAGTGAGTATGACACGGAAAAAAATAACTCCGAAAATATTCAACGGCTCCAGTTCTGGTTATTGATAAATTAGTAAAATATCATAAAAAAGGTTGAAAAAGTCACTAAACTAACACCTGTGATTTTCTATTCACTGTCAACTTTCATCGTAATTTTTCTGATGTCGGATTTACACTCAGAATGTTTGCAGAATATAGAAGTTAGACTGGAAACGTGAAGCAACGGATTTTCAGAAAATTATAAGAAGTTATGCTGCTATGCAAGATACGTTGTTTACAATATACCCACAACATTATTCTCCGTACTTTGAGACGTCAGTGTTAAAAATATCTGAGATACTAGTTGCCAAATATTTGACTACTTCAATGTTTGCTGGCAATGGCGCGACATTTGCGAGTGTAGTTCTATTAATATTGCACCAAATGTCGGCACAAGTGTTTGCCAATTCATCCCCCACCGAGATACTAAATATTATGCATTTAAGTAAATAGCAACAATGAAACAAACAGGTAAGCAAAATACGTGCAGCAGCAAATTGTTTACAAGTGACGAAGGACGATGTATTATGATAAATACTAAACTACATCGGCCATATGTTTAAGAAACATAAAACGAATTCTACAAACAATAACTGCTGTCTAATTGAAAAAACAGGGTAATAGAAAAATGTTAGATGTATAACAACTATATACAGTAGGTGAAGAGGATCGTATTTTAATTAAAGTTATGAGCCATCTCAACAAACAGAAGTCTCTTTTTATTCGTAGATTACTAGCACAGAATGAGATTTTTTTTTTACAACAGTTAATTTTTGATCTACTGAAGGAAGTGAAATGCATGATTTGATGCAGATTAGAAGCTATTCGGCTTTTTCGTCAAACTGAAACATGATAAAAAGAAACCCTTCAAAATGAAATATCCTCTAACATCTCGTCTCAGAATAAATGAAGATGAATTCATTTACATTACACAACTTTCAAACATTTTGTATCAGAAATTGTCGGTTTTGGATGGATGCATATAGAATGATCAAAAAATTTCTTCACCCTAGTATGTTCTCTCCATCCTTCCGAAGGTTGACTTTGAAATTTATTGCACCTTGTCTTCTGTTTTTACTTTAATTTAGCTCTGTATGCAACTCAATCACTTTTCACGCTACTGCATTTCCGTTAAAAGTCAGCAATAACAATTCAGTATAGTATGGTTTATTGCTGCGTGTTATCCTCATTCGCCAAAACTTAAGATATTCTGAGAGTTTGACTTTAGTATATAAATTTTGATAAAACGTTAAATTAATATAAGATGTATGCACAAAGTGTTCATTTCTAGATTGAATTTAATTGTAATATGTATCTACAGAGCTGCCATTTTGAAACCGTTCACTGCTGTAGTCGCTTTGCGCTTAGGACCGTTACGATTCGCTTAATTCGCGTCTTCTTTATGTGAGGAAATCTGAAATTATTTTTAAGGTAAACTGGAAAAGAATGGTCTGAAAATTTACAACCTCGACCATAGGTGTCGATGCTATCGAAAAAATACCAGGCTTTAATCTTCACAAAAATTTGTGACAGTAACACACTTCCAGAAAAGATACATTTCTTACGATATTATGTAAATTTATACAATATAGGTAAGTGTACTGAATAAAGTGACGATAAGATCGACAAGGTTTCATGCTACTCTCAAATGATTTCCAAAATTCTATTTCACAACCTTAAATCGGTTCAGTTAAAATATGTCCATATCACGAATTTTGCCAAAAAAGTTTATACCTTAATCCCAGAAAAACAATCACGCGTTCATTGAGTTTAAATCGCGTATTGAAGAATCATTCAGATCATATTAACATAAAACTGTAAACTTAGATACATATAAATGTAAACATTAACAAGGATATGTTTCAACAGCGAGTTAAAATTCGACTGCTGTTAACACGTTCCTCAACGGACATTTCCATTTGGTCCGGTACTCGTTTCTGACGAAAGAGGCGTTTGACTCAAAACATATAGTCCCAGTTGAACAATTTGTAACGCAGAATGTTACAAGATCGTATTTCTTTGCCGATGCTTTCCCAGATACAGCTACGTTCTAAATTCTTCTCGTTAAGCTAACCTAACCAGCTTGTTTATAACGCTAAAGTGTCACACAAGTAGGAAGTCTGCACTAAATGTTGAAAACCACTGTTTTAAATAACCAAGGAAGTACCGACTGCCAACTAAAATTTTATATTTATTCGAAAAAATCCCTTCACTTCTAAGTTAATTAAAAAAGTGTATCAAAGTATAACTAATGTATCCATAAATTTTTATAGTTACGATTGCTTGCTATTTGAGCAATTTGGGTAAAATTACGGAGCAATGTTGTTTGATAAGTTTGTAAATTTTCAGAAAATTTTAAATTAAGATTTTGTAGAAACAGCATTCACAGTTTGAACGCAATATCACGCAACAGTTACCGACGAATATATTAACGTATTTTATGTTTGGATAAAAAAATGATTGACTCCTTCATCAGAAACACTTGATAACTACTGAAAGAAATTATGAAAAATATTTCCAGTCAACAAAAGCGTTAAGGAAAGTTTGTTCCGGGACGTCAAACGGCATAAAAATAATTATCAGCAAAAATTCAGTAAGTTCTGTTAAATCTATCTTAAATTAGTTCTGATCCAATAGGCCTTTTTCCTTCATGTAATATGATTTCATTCAACTTTCTTAAAAGATGTCATCAAATCACCAAATATGTTCTCCTATAGCGCAAACTTGATTTATATTAATAAACCTAAGCTCAGTAACATAATTATATTTTAATGAAGAAACTGAACCGGCCGAAGAAGATAGAAATTTCAATAATGAAAGAACAGTTAATGAAAGAATTTTCAACATAGCCGGCACGAGACTATTCGACATGACCACATTGCAGTTTCATGTCTAATTTCACAAGGGCTGAATTTTCGCACAGCTTCTCATCTACCGGATACAGGAAACGAAAAATTAAATCTGTTAATGGGCATTCTTCCGCAATAACACATTTCCACAGGTCGTTTGGACATTTCACAGTTGTTGCACCCACATGCAAAGATGGAATCCTCCTTACTCTGGAAAAAAAAACCTATTCTTGCAAAATGAAACACACTTAGGACATGCGTTCGCGACGTCATACCTGCGATGCGTTTCTACCAAAGGACCTTGAATAACAATGATTATTAGCGAGATACGAGTAAAGTTAAAAGGCAAAATATGTAACAGCAGAACATAGTTAATATTTACTGTATCGCGTTTTTAACTTAGAATACATGCAGCATTGCACTTCGATATGACTGAACGCAATTATCAACATACAAAACTGAACATTCATTTTTATCACGAGAGAGAGAGAGAAGAAAAAAAAACAACAGTTGATTCGAATGAGTACCATATCTTAGTAATATTCTTTGAGTGTTTGATTAGAGCAAGTAAGTATTATAATTTTAAAAAGATATATTTCAAACACGAAGGAAAAGTAAAGCGTCTTATATTGAATCTAGTTGTTACTAATGTTGTTTCTGCGCACAAATGTTAAAGCAACAAATGAAAAATTATGTTTCCTCTTCCGGAAATATTTTTAAAATATCTTATTAACAGAAGAAATTGGAGAAATACTAAAATAAACAATGCGGCTTTTTGGATCAGTACGAATAACTTTTTTCCATTTTTTAAGCATTGTTGATTTTAACAATCTTTCACTGTTTAATACAGTATTATCTTGCCGATAAGATGTATTGATGGTGGCAACATTAATAAATCTTGTTCATTGACGATAGTTATCACTAAGTTTATTTCTCAAGAAACAGCAGGTCTATGTACAGAAGTTTCAACTCGTTCAAAATGAGGCTGAAATCGAAAAATATTGCCGGTAATCGCAGTAGAGTAAATACCTAAACAAATTTTTATAATAACTGTTACAAAACGAGATATACGTGTGTGTTTCATTTCCCCGAAACTGGGGAAAGTCAAATCAATTCTTATTTGTAAAAAAAGTATGAAATGGAATCAATTTTTTTATGGTGAATATTAGTATTTTAATAAATGCCATAGAAATAAATAAATTGCTTTTAGCAAATGTAAAATGTAGGTAAACAAGAGGACACATACAATTTTGTTAGAACGTTTATATTTTCTTAACTTGTAGGCAAATTACAGATGTTCAAACACGCCATAACAAAATCTGGTGTGTGCCTAAACAAATATAAAGTTTATATGAGACGAAAAAGACACGTTGAAGGAGCTCGAGTGAAGAGAAAAATGTAAACTAGAATACCCAGAAAGTATAGCGTTGTTTCCTCTCCCAATCGGCAGGAGAAAAAACAGTTACATCGTACAACTTGTTTTGAATTTTTTGGGAGCATTTTTTTGTTAGTAACAACCATCAGTATATAATGTTTAGAAACGTGCTGAGTAAATTATTTGCACTGGTAACGCCTTAAAGGAAAAGTAAAATGTCCAGATCTTGCTTGTTGCAGAAATATAAGGAAAAAAAAATGATCAACAAAAAGTAAGTGACTCGTGCCAACTTGAGATAGTTTCCTGTCAAGACGGATGCAAGTTGTGATCTGGCTGGAGATGACGGGCGCCATTGCCTCAACACTAATCAATATGTGGATGTAGGCCTACGACGATACAAATTGTGCGCCGTTGCCAAATTACGTTGCAAATTGATGGTGGACGCTTTACGCGGGAGGCCAAGCCAGCCGGTACATTGTTGCACGCGGATCTCTGTTGGGAGCGCCGCTCTTTACAAGCACGAGTTACACTTAACTGGACCATGGATTTATTTCATTCCAGTTAAAGTACCTCACACTCATTTAATATCTCAACTAACTTCATTGTATTTTTTTCCATTTTCTTGTAATTAATTTTAGTACTACGTTCGAAAGTAAAACGTAGCTTCATAGCCTCTTAATTTACTTAATTGCAATCTGTTTGTATTCTAGAGCTGGCGTCCCAAATCATGTGTAAGGTATTAAATGTATACGTGTTACGCACACACGTAGTCAACAGGTGTTTGAAAGGTACGCGCCAAATAAAATAAAAAAGACTCAACAGATGGTGTTTGTTTTGGAGATGTGTGTCCTGCTGATAGTTGAAAAATAGAAAATGGTAACAGTATTTTTCGATGCTTTAAACAACATTCAGGTATCAATTTTTGAGAATCTTGCGACACCGTTTCAGCCGGTTTATTCGAAAAATCGGGGTTATAGATGTGAAAACAGACCAGAATCACATGTTGTCATCACTATAAATGAACTAAGAGTTTTTAAAGATTAAACGTAAATGAGAACGTAAATTTTTCATAACAAAGTTGATCCCCAAAGTTTTTCCGCGTATCACAACAACCTTGATTGGTGGATTCCATACAGCTGATTCCAGATTTCTGGAATGTCAGACAACACCAATCTTTATACACAGTTTTTGGCAGTTTTTGAGACTCAGCCGTACTTACCGATGACAAGGGCCAGAAAAAATTGGTAAGTTGTCTTCCCGTATCTTCAGGAGATCTGACAGCGGAAGGTACGAACAGTTTCGGAGCGTGGAGAAGGTGAAAATTGACTGAATTTCAGGGACCACCTTCACATGTCACTAATGTCATTCGGCAACATCACAGAAGGCATCCACTACGACCGACACATCGTAGGCAACAAGTTGGATGTCCGGTTGCTAACTTTTCCAAAAAAATATCATATTGCAAAATTTGCTGTTTTTCTAAAAATTGGTAACTAGCTGTGAAAGTCCGCGAGGAGCCACTCTCTAGCGATTGTCCGGCACGCGCGTGCATCTGCTCTCAATAATCACGGACAACCCTTTCGGTTCCTCTTCGGTACCCCTCTGAGCTTGAACTGAAGCAAACACGAAAATCCGGTGAAAAAGCGACGTCCGTCTCAGTTGGTCCTCCCCCTCCACCGGTTCTTTTCTTCCAATTCTACCTTCCCCCTTCCTCCGCGCTCCTTTTTTTCTCGCTCTTTTCTAACCCTCCCAGACCATCCGTTCGATCCATAACCGTGCTAAAAACCTTACTCACTCAACCCATTCCAATTTGAAACTGCCAAGACTCCGCGGCAGTCGCTGTCAGCGCGCAGGCGCGACGGCCCCCCCACCACTGACCGAGCCCCTACCACGCGCCCGCCCGACACAGATCCTTCCTTTCCCCTAAAATCTATCTCTCCCCCTCCTTTTTTTATGGCAGCTTGCAGTGGCGCATCACAGATGGCGTTGCGGGGCGCCGGCCGGCGCGCTTCGGCCGATCTCGGCTCTCCTCGGCGCAGCACGCGGTGATTCCCCCCTCCACCCGGCCCCTGGCCCGCCCCACAACATTCATTCATAGCCTGGCGAGCGCCACGCATTTATGTAACACCTTTCTCCGTGCCATCACAGCGCGATCAATGCTCTCACCACATAGCCACAGCCTACGGCTTCTTTTTATATGACCAAATTGTGGCCACAGAGGTGTACTGCCCTTTTCTCTAATGCCAATCTCTTTACGGCCGCCGCGGAAGAACAGCAGTAGCCTGTTGCTCTACTCAAGTGACACTCGTTTCATTGAGACGCGGCAAAATTCGACCTAACTTCGGACCAGTGAAGTTTCAACGAAGTTTTTGATTCTGTATTGTAGAAAGCTTTCGACAATTTTTTGTTTCTGGCTTTAGGTCTCATCGATGTTGAGGTCATTAGTGACGGGAAACGAGAGGGGGCAAAAAACGGGAAGGAATTCGGTAATGGTATACTAAAGGAGCTATCTTGGCATTCGCCTGGAGTGATTTCTCTAATAGTGATAGTAAAAAGAACTGACATCAAACAACAAAACAGCATTGTATTTTATTTGCAGTTATAGCGGGAAATTAATGTAAGTAATATTTACTCACTCTATTTAGGTAGTTTATTAAGCCGGGGAGCCTACAGAAGAAACCTGTCTCTTCTTTGCCGCCCAGTTTTTGGGCATTCCGTATGGGCACAAGGCAATTTTCTCGGTGTACTGCCCTAGCCGCAGGGTTCAGGATCAAGTTTCCAGAGGGATTTAATAGCAGTCCAGAGCTCAGCCGTCTGGGATTACGTATTGCATCTAAAACGAGATACGCTCTCTGATTTCCTTAACACAGACGAAAACCGTGTTTACATTTCTGTACCAGCAACGCCGTAACAGAAGAGCAAGATACCAGGTTTTGCTACAGAGGACGAATTTCATAGAATTACCGAATAATTTATAAACGAACCGGTGTATGAACTGCACTTACAGTTTAATCGCAATGTCTGAAACATTTGTAACGTATAAATTATCGTAAATACTGATGAATTTCCAAAATGCTTTGTGTATTGGCGGTATGAATGAAAGTATGTTGAACGTAATAAATTCAGTGAACTGCAATGTAATATTCTTAAGTCGACTTATTCGGGTCGTAAAAATGAAGGGTGTACAATTAGGGAAACAGATGTTCACTTAGATTTAATGCAAAAAGTTTCAAATGTCATTTTCAACCCCGTATTGTTAAGACTTGTAATAAAAGTGAAAGAATTAGTTCTCATCTTTGAGGTCTCTTTTTGTCGATGTACGGTATAAAAATAATAATTCAGTGTGGTCGTAATAACCTGGTGACAGGGTTTCTATTGGCTGCGCATTCCGCCCCTGCCGTAGCCACCTATACCTAACACGGTAGTCCTACCGGGTACATGATGAAAATCCTTGCCAAGACAGCGATTTGAGCCGGGGACCTTTCAATCCCTTTTCAGACACCAGACCACTCAGATGTACGGTATTAATGAGTAGCATAGAGATAATAAAATTTATTTCGATTACTTTCTGTTTTCATATCAACATTTTAATCAATCAATCACCTTTCACTGGCCAAAGTGGCTCTTACAATTTTAACGGAGAATAGATTAGCTAATTAATTCAGCTGTCATTAAGACATTATATGGTTAAATGGAGTATAGTTTTAACTATAAACCTTACTTCCAGAAATCAAGAATAAATTGAACTACAAAAATTTCGTTTTACGTTTTTATGGCTTTACGCATCGTTCACGTCATTAGAGGAGAGAAAAGACTGGGGGCAAGGAACGAGAAGGAATTCGGACATGGTATTTTCAATAAACCATCCCAACATTCACTTGGAGTGATTTCTGAAAACCATGGAGAACCGAAATGTGGATTGGGATTCGAATCTGCGTTCTCGCGAATGCGAGGCCAGAGCGTTACCACTCACCCACCACGATCTGTTTTTGCTTAGAATTTCATCATAAAATTATTTCCCATAGTGCAATGACCGTCTGCATAATCAAAGCTGTCTTAACGCTACTTCAGTAGAGTTTTTATCGTTTTAAAATTAAAAAAACGTTTCATGCAGTATGACAAGAATTTCCACTTATTAGAATAGACCTAAAGTTATCGACTAGTGATTTTATGTATGAAATTTTTTTTTCTTGAAATTCTTCAGTGAAAAGGAAAATTTGTGCTTATTTTAACGTATATAGAAATGTAACAACAAGCTATTTTTTCGCCCCTAAGTCTTCGTGTTCATCTAAGTTACTTGGAAAAGAAAGATCTTAATATTTCAAATTTTTTTTCCTAAGTAATTGCTTAGTTTTCATTCCTAAAATAATTTTCTAGTGCATTTAAGGGTATTACAAAATTATGTCAAAATAGGGGGTTCTAAAATAAGCTTTCGTTGATCATAATCGGACAGCAGCAATAGAAAACCAAAAAGCCACTCGTTTCTTTGGCGTAAGTCCAGAATCAGGTTTGATACGCCGTTGGACCAGCTGAGCCCCCTTCTACCTGCACGTTCTCATAGCTCCCTACGGAGTCCGAGGGTGAACAGCCTTTTCACTCTTCATAGGCTATCTCACTAAAAATCTGTCTAGTATGTTGCAGCCGTAACTAATGGCGGAAAACACATCCAGTAGATACAAAATTATTTTTAAACACAGCGAAATTTAGCAGCATTTACTTCTTTTTCCCCAGAAACCATAAATTTTACATAATAGGAAAGTCTTTCATCCGGTACAGGATGGAGGTGATGTACAAGCCGTGCAAGTGAATCAACAAGTTCGCCTTCTGCAATTGTGGCTTTGTGGATTTCGGAAGACGACATTAGTACAGTCACTAAAAAAGGCTATCCACGAAATTAAAAACAAATCATATCTAATGGCATTATTGGCTGGGAGATCCGGAACGGCAGAGAATGAGGTCCCAATTAGGCCGTAGTCCACCTCTGTCACCGGCGCACAATTGCCGAGCGTGGTGGGTGAGCGTTTAACGCTCTGGCCTCGCATTTGGGAGGACGGCGGCTCGAATCCCCGTCCGGGCATCCAGATTTGGGTTTTCCATGATTTCCCCAAATCACTTCAGGTGAATGCCGGGATGCTTCCTACAAAAGGTAATGGCCGAATTCCTTCCCGTTCCTTGTCCCCAGTTGCATTCCGCCTCTAACGACCTCGACGTCGACGAGGCGTAAAGCCTTAAGTGAAAAAAAAGGTTGTTCATGGAGTTATATTCGAGCTCTTCAATGTAGTCAGAAAAATTGGTGGGCTTAGCTCGTCTTTGATTTAGTATCAGTTGCTAAGCTAAGGTTGGGTGTATCCTCCCGTAGGAAGTATATTTAGCCTTGTATTAGTAGTTGGATGGCCATTTCATATCTTTCTTATCTAAACTAACCAATAAAGGCGACCTATAGTTCAACCTGGAATCTGGACCACGGAAGCGTTCTGTGGTACTTCACATTACACAGGTGATGGTCGGGTTAAGGGTCTATGAAAAACCCAGTCGAAACAGGCCTTCAAACCGGAGACCTTTCAATCTCCAGTCCAACACCTTAACCACTGAAATACCAGATCAGAAACACACAGTTACCTTCAAACCTGTTCACACATTTTTCTGTTTGTGGGTTGGATGAGAGTGGTTCTAATACCGATTTTCCAGAATTAAGACTTGAAAATTTTACTGATCTGTAATAATTCAGTTGCCTTTAGCATGATGCTATACGCCAGAGGCTAGAATGGGATTCGGCAATGCCCATCTGGTCAATGGATGTTAACCGCGACAAGGGAATTTCCGCGTAAATTATGACAGTGCAATCGATTGCGATCAAGATATTACAAAAAGCATTCAACAAAAAAAACACGTGTCATTGTTTCACAAGAAATATGTGTCATCAACGTCAGATTGTACGCCATCTACGATCACCCAAGCTTCGTGCAGTTAATGTGAAATATGTTACCACTCGAAAACAATTCGCTGGGGACCACAGAATGGTTTGTTTTATCGCTTGTGTAGAAGATAGTAACTGGTGTGTCAAGCATAACCTGTTGTGCAGAAAATTGAGTGTAAAATGGTGCAGACTCACTGATGTCCACTCTGCCGAAAGACACAATTTAACGATCCCATCCGACGGACGGATCACCTTCAACAATGCGATATGCCTTCGCACCATACATATTGCGGAGAAGTTTGAATTCCATCCGAGGCCTTTGGCGCACTATTTGACTAATACAGTTTGCGCAGCACCATTTATCCTATGATGGTGGATAACCACTGGACTGGGAGACTTTGTTCCAGGGACTCAGACCAACTAAACTCACATCGGACGCCTTTGCGAGAGGAGTGAAGTATTTTATACTGACGTCTTTACGCAGCTTCGACGGTGAAGACTGGAAATGAGGATCGGGAAGGAAATCATCCGTGGTGTTTTGAAGGAACTATCCCAGCATTTCTCTGGAGTGATTTAGACTAACCATTCAATGCCGGAATCTGGATTGCCAGACGGGGGTCACCCTAATGGCAACCGCACACCATACAGGATCGATACCAAAATTAGGGCTCCTAGATCCACATCTCTTCGTTTTCTTTGGGTATTTCGCTACCTTCAGAGTTTTCTGCACGGCTTGAGAAGCGTTGATACAGTGTCATGGCGGTGACTCCCTGATGACAGAACATCCATGTTAGCTGACTGGAATGCACCTCTACCTCTCTTGGGTGCCATAAACGTTGATGGCTGTGGCTGCTGTAGTCGTGTAAAGTTCCCCGCCGCATGCCAGCTCCGTTACAGGCATTATTGTTGTCGTTCGGTCGAGACTGAACTTCACCTTACGGTACAGTCGTGTCGAACTGCCTAAAACACTTAAATGACTGCAGTCAAGACAAAGGAAGTGATCTGCAAAACTGTACCCTATTACCTGACAGCAATATACTGATATATGGAGCTAATCGAAATGAGTACAGGTGAAAAATACTAATGTGAATGAGGAATACTGACAGACGTACTATAGCCGATAAGAAATTATCGACTGGAAAATCTTTCGGATTGTATAATATCAAACATGGAAATACATAAAGATTACTTTTTTTTTTTAAAAAAAGACAGGTGTCCACCTAATAACGACTACCTTTTCATACAGAGCGAAATGTTGTTCAGGTGTCAACAAACACAAAGTTTATTTTACGTTTATTTTTTTATTTTTTTTAATGAGATTTACCATTTGCCAACATCGAGGTGAAGCAAGGAGAAGATTGGAGAAAATGAACACGAAGAAATTCATCCGTGGCCATTTGAATGAATATTCTCGCCTGGAGTTCTATAAATCACGGGAAGCCCAGATCTGGATGGGTGGACGTTGATTTGGATCCGAGACCACCCAAATGCTATGGTCGAATGTTATTCCTTACCCACCAGCGGAGGTAAGCATTTCGCGTGAACTAAGCAGCCCTAATATAAATTCATAAAACTATCCAGATTTTCTAAATCTAAGTCACTGAAGGTGGAAGTCTTGATTATTCCTTTGCATTCATAACCATAACCTAGTTTGCTTTAGCATTGCTGAGCAAAGTAAGGTACACGGTACACTTAACTACACTAAATATGTAGCTGAAATAACTAAGTGAAGACTAGAAACAAATCAACCATATTTTATTTAACAGAAAGATTTAAATTATTCCATCTGTTTGATTTATAAATAAAAACTGGATTTGTACGACTGAAACATACTATGTTTCAATCTACAATCAAGCAACTACTACAGACAATTTGACAGAAAGAAAAAGATATTTTCTTTCAGTTTTTACCATATTCGCGCTTACGTTAATCATATAACTACTCCCTATGTTAAAGGAACGCGCTTCCTTTTATAGTTAGCGAGCGTGGTGGGTGAGCAGTTAACGCTCTGGCCTCACATTTTGAAAGACGGTTCGAATCCTCGTCCGGGAATCCAGATTTCGGTTTTCCTGATTTTCCGAAATCAATCAAAGCGAATGGCAGGATGGTTTCTTTAAAAGGTCATCGCCGAAATCCCTCACGTTTTTCCCCATTCCTTTCCCGACTTTAATGACCTCGACATCGACGTGGGGTAAAGCAAAAAAAAAAAAAACTTTCATGTTAGCCATGAATGTAAGAAAATGGTCTGAAGTATAAACATCACTCCTGTTGTTACATGTCAATTTATGACTACCTACTCTGTGTGAAATTCACGAGGATTTTTGTTGAATTGGAGCAATGTTTCTGAGAAATGGCTATATCAACATTGAAAACACAGAAAATGATGATCCAAAGGAAGTGAACAGATAGTTCAGTGCTAATAAATTAATGTTTAATATAGAAATGACACTTACTTCAATTTATTACAAAAATAAAGCAAAGGACAGTTATAAGGTGATATTTGAAGGAAAATCAATCATTGAAAGCAGTCTCTCAAAATTCCTGGGTGTACATACAGATAACCAGTTGAACAGGAAACAACGTATTCAACAAATTCTTAAAAATCTTAATTTTGCAAAATTTTCATTTAGGATAATAGCTAGAATAGCTAATATCGAAATTGGGAAGTTGGTATATTTTGCATATTTTCACTCCCTGCTAACTTATCGCATCTCATTCTGGGGAAACTAATTCGGGGTTACATCCTCGCAATGGTGTAATTAATCCATCGTTCCAATAGGTTACTTCTGATCACCGTACATCACAGGGAACAAAGATTAGTATGGGCGCTGCAACATCGCTACTGTAGAAATGTCAAAACAGTTTCCTGGACTGATTGCTAAATATTCACGTTGGCTCATTCCAATTGCAGGGTACGAGTACGATGCTAACGCCATGAAACGACGGATCCTTCTTGCAGGCACGGTATTCTAGTGTGGTGCGGTGTATGCTTATGTGAACTGAAATGAGAACTGTGGTAAGCTTGACATTATACCTCACAGTTCAACGTTACCGGGATATCATTGGACACTACGTGCCCCCGATTGGTTGTCTGCAACATATCACTGCTGACCTGCTATAACAATATGACTAGAATGGTTGGATAAATACGTCATAGCCGTGAATTTGTTTCCCTATCCAACAAGATCATGTGACCTCAATCCCATCGACCGAAATGTTGGAGCCTGTGACCCCTGTCCATCAAATCTTCTTGAACTGTGAAAGATGATACAGGGGTCTTGGATGCCTCAGTGTCTTTTTGGGAGGACGGGGACTCGCATCCTCCTCCAGCCACCCAGATTTTGATTTTCCATAGTTCCCCGAAATTACTCCAGGCAAGTGTTGGGTTATTGCCTTCAATAGGCCATGGCCGAATTCCTTCCAGTTTTTGCCCACATCATCTCCCACCTGTAATGACCTCGACGTTGAATTCCGATGCAAAAAATCTAGTGTCTTGTCCAATCAACGGTGAGACGAATCGCTTCCATCATCAGGGTCTTGCTACATGGTAATAAACAGGTATCTCTAATTCATTTGCCCTTCGGTGTAATGTTTTTGGCGTTTTTACAGGTTTTTAAAGATTCCTTACGGTTAAGTCTTCGGGAGGACGCTGGTTCGATTCCCCGTCCGGTCATCCAGATTTGGGTTTTCCATGGTTTCCCCAAATCACTCCAGGCGAATGCCGGGGTGCTTCTTTCAAAAAGGCCATGACCGAATACCGTCCCATACCTTTTCCCCACTCCCAACATGCCTCTAAAGACCTCGACGTCGACGAGGCGTAAAGACGCAAGGAAAAAAAATAATTCCTTAAACTGTTTTACTAAAAAATCAGTTATTTTGACGTACACGTAGGTATCATAAATTCCTTCACATAAACACAAACACACACATACACAAAAGCAAACACAAAATAACGCACACAACTTTATAAAAATACGTAAAGACGCTAATAGACATACACAAAAATACTGTACACATACGAAGACACAAAACACATACAAAGAAACATGACGTAGCGAAACACAGTTCCATATCAAAAGAAAACTCACTCAACTGCAGATTCATGTTCAATTACTTTTTTCTTAAGGCTTTACAACTCGTCGATGCCATGATCATTATAAGCGGGAAACGACTGGGGGCGAGGAACGGGATGGAATTCGGTCATGGTCCTTTTGATGGGACCATGTTAGCATTCACCTGGAGTGATTTGGGGAAACCATGGAAAACCAAAATCTGGACGACCGAACTTAGATTAAAACCTACGTTCTCCCAATTGCGAGGCCACAGCGTTAACGTTCACCCACCACACTCGGTTACATGTTCAAGAACACGTACATATTCTTTATATCTGTAACTCTTACTTTTTTTACAAAAACACGCACATACGTTCACGGAATCTTCGTGAAACATACAACTGTAGGCATCAATAAATACTTAGGAACAGCAAATTGCAGGGCTCTCCTGTACCTGTACTTCCAATTCTTACGATTTGGTTGCTAAAATTCTGTCCAGGCTCTATGCACGCAGGGGCTTAAGTAAAAAATTCTTTTTAATGCCGTATTTTTCTGGACGCCTGCCAGAACATCCGCTACAGGACGCAGACAGACAAGGGTTCATCCGAGGAGCTGCATGCAAAAAAAGTAACAGTTAACTGAGAGAAGGCGAGCACTACATGAATTTTTTAGTTCGGCGAGCAAGTTAATGTTCTCGTCGGGACAAGCTACATAAAAACATCTTTCAGAAATGAGAGGAAATGACTGCAGTGTTTAAGCGACCCCCGTTAGTGCATTGTAAACGATGTTAACCAGCAGTTATCCGGTGCTAAAAGCAGGTTACAGTGGAAACAAATTTCATTTTACACGACTTGTACAAAGTTTGCTGTTGACATACTGTGATTGGAAAATCAAATGCAGTACTTAAGCGTTTTCCGTATTTCACTCTAATCAACTTAGTCAAGCAAGGAGGCCGTTTCTCTCCCGATTTCTTCCATTTTCCGATTTTTGAACTAAAGTTTCCGGTATTATACAAGGTTATATTCCGAGAGCTATACCAATATCTCTATGTCTTTGATTAGAAGCTGATCTAGAGTTACATTTCCGATGTCTGAAGAACAACATTTTCTACAAGCACGAGGAAACTCATAGATGAAGAGAAAACGCCGGTTCCCTGTGAATGATTCATGCTGCATAATGTAATGGTGCATCACTCTTGACCAGGCAATAAAAAAATATTATGCTGGCTTATCACATCCGAATCCTTTTTCTTCACAACCTTTCCCCAACATATTTTGGATCGGCTGCCTTCGATGAGTTTTACTCATTGTTGCTATGATCAAATTTGGAGCTATGATTTTTATGGCCGCATTTCCTTGCTGACGTCAAGCCTTTTATACCTACTGCCAGGTGTTACTAAGCACTACTGGAAGAAGTGAAGTGTTGCAACCTATCTGTGGAAGGTGTAGCTATGTTCAGCGTGTGATAGATGTATTTTTTGTTTGTGAAATGTATTGTTTTTGAGGTGGAGATTGGGGATCAACCTGGCATTCGCCTTGATGGCAGTGGATAACCGCAGTCAGAACGGCCGTTACGCGGGTCGTGGGCTCGTGCCCAACCCCGTTGTACTCCCCAATCCAGTATGTGGTGCCTCAGCGCACTGATCCACACTGGTGGGTGGTATATCAGATCCGTATCTAGAAGTTTTAACTGAAAAAGGTACTAAACGCAAAAATTATGCCCCACCGGTTCAGATAATTGAGATAGACGGAATTTGATTAGTGGAGGTATAGCTCAACATTTCCGTGGTTCGGATCCCATGATAAACTGTAGATCCCAGAGGAAAGGAACTAGTCGTCCTACCACTGACACACTTTCTTGGTATGCCTTCTTTGGGTGGATGTAACCAACTTTGAGTTAGTTTTTAACCCGACACTGTACGAACACCGCTTTTACTCCCGATCGAACCCGCTAAACGCGTGGCATCGTTCGAGCCTGGCATTCGGTAGGACGCGGGTTAAAATCCCCATCCAGCCATCCAGAAATCACTCCAACTGAATCTAGGGTTGGTTCCTACAAAAGACCTGGTCGAACACTCTCCCGTTCCTGGTTCCTATCCTCTCCCGTCTCTAATGACCTTGACGTCCACTAGGCGAAAAGTCCGAAACATAATCCCCAATAATATCGCGCTTCCTTAGTACATCAAGGAATAGACCCGAAAAGTGTTAAAGACGTTCATATTCAAAGAAAAACTTTCGACGTTCTCAGGGTATGAACGCAGCACGTATTCGGTTCCTCTACCAACTGAGTTATGACTTATTCTTATTCAACACTAATATTATAAATGAAAACGTCTGTTTGCTACGTTTTCACAACTAAACGGCTAAACCGATCTCTATAAAATTTTACAATAAAATAGTGTGTATCATTAGGAAGGACATTAGGTACTTTTTTCGGATAAATAATATATTTTGTCACGAAATTTTGAAAAAACTAACTGAACGGTGCAATGTTACATCGGTCACTCAGGCTTTATTTCTCTCGTTCTCAGTTAGGATATAATCTATTCATAATTTTCATGTGCAGAAACAACTTATTATATGGCAAAGATTTGAGCTAAATGCGATGACCACTCCACTGAAAGTAGCAGGGACCGAGCGTGGTGGGTTAACGTTTAAAGTTCTGGCCTCGCATTCGGGAGGATGCAGGTTCGATTCACCGTCCGGGCATCCAGATTTGGGTTTTCCAAGGTTTCCGCAAATCACTCCACGCGAATGCCGGGACGCTTCCTTAAAAAGGTATTGACCGAATTCCTTCCCGTTCCTTGTCCCCAGTCCCATCCCGCCTCTAATGACCTTAGCCGTCGACAAGGTGTAAAGCCATAAGTAAAAAAAAAAGTAGCAGGGGTACACTTTGAAAAGTCGTATTTATCCCGTTACAGATATATGTAGCTAGCTCATGTGCACCGAGAGTGGTGGGTGAGCGGTTAGCGTTCTTTCTTCTTCGGGAGGTCACGGGTTTGAATCCCCGTCCGTGCATAATGATTTCGGTTTTCCATAGTTTTCCCGAATCACTCCAGGCGAATGCCGGGATGCTTCCTTTGAAAGGCCAAGGCCGAATACCTTCCATTTACTTGTCTCCCCATCCTCTCCCGCCTCTAATGACCTAGATGTTGACGAGGTGTAAATTCATAAGCAAAAAATAAAAAAGCTCACGTGTTTCCAACCTCAAAGGCTATATATATTAGCAAACTACAGAAAAACCAAATAGGTTGTGTTGGAATAAAATGTGCCCAGAAAGGGACATAATTTTAAACTGAAAACAAAAATTAGACGGAGGAACTGTTTTACGTGGTCTACAACATTTACCCCCCACCCCGCGTTTAGTTTGTTGCTGTTTTGAAAGATGTTGCAAATTGGTTCTGTTCGTGAGACAGGTTCAATAGTAGAATGGTATGGGGATGCCTTCCCCGTAATATTATCCCGATTCCGTGTTATTTTTTGTTTTTTTTTGGGGGGGGGGACACCGTTTAAGTAACTTACAACTTTCTATATCCAATTATAGCAATACTGCGCATATGAAGTCGTGGGTAACAGCTAGTTGGGAATAACGGCGACTCTGAGCCACGAAGAGCGGTTTCAGCACAAATTTCATGAATAACTGTAAGTTTCCTATTTCATTGAGGTCTCTAAGAAATAATGTTTCCATTTACTTACTTGACGATATTAAGATTATTGTAGAATTAGGAAGATTTGTATAATTCATTCTTCTCTCCGTGGCATCGCACCAGTGAGGGGTAACGCTCCGTATTCCCCTACTTGGGGGGCGTCCATAAATTACGTGAAATGAAATAGAGGGGGGGGGGGGTCCGGCGAAATCTCACAAAATCTCACCAAGGTGGACGGGGGATCAACGGAAATCTCACGTGAGGTTTTGGAAATTATTGTTGAACTGTAGAGCTAAAAAAAGTCTACAAAACACGCGAAAGCGCGAAAGTCGATTTTAGGGGGGTATTTCATCGAAAAGTGGGGGTGTAACCGGCTTTGGAAGGGGTCGGGCCAGATCTCACAAAATTTTACCAGAGGGGGATGTGGGGGTTCCGGAAAAACATCTCACTTAATTTATGGATGCCCCCTTGACTTCTTTTCCAGAGACGAAGGATAGAATGGCCAGTGTAACGCCAGGGCCCCTTTACCTCCAAAGACATTCCCGCAATATAATCTGACCCTATGCTAAGAGGGCGTAGCATAGTGGTTCGGATTTTATATTTACTAAGAAAAATCCTCGGCTTCATTGTGAACTGGTTTCTCGGCAATGCCTGATCCACCTGAGCTACGCAAATGAATTAATGAGCTACATATTCGATTTTAACTCCACACACGTTCTTATTTGTACTATACCATTTTGTTGATACATGAAGCATATAATGGAGGAGATATGTTGTGAAAGGTATGTTGAGATGAGGGGGTTAGCTGAAGATAGGAAAAAATGGGGGATTTCGTCACATCAGTTGAAAGATTGATGACAGAAAATAATATTCTTGTTTATACTGTTATTGATAAATGCACCAAAAAATAATAAGAAAATGATTTATTACTGGAATTGTGATGACTGTGTGAATTACATTTATCATACTTTAAAGTAGCACCTTCAAAGCATATTGACCATGCCAACTAAAATAATAGAACAAAAATTTAGGGTATATTCCAGTTAAGGTGTAAAGCTATAACTTCCACAAATTATTTATCTTTCATGCAAAATTTGGTAAAATTTATCGCATAACCTTAATCAACAACTTTTTACTTAATTCCGCGAAAAAAATTTACTACTTTGAATCGATTCAATCACCCAACGACCAAAGAACGTAGAGTGTACATATTTATTGTACACATTGCTGGTTGAGATAATTGGGATGAATATGGAATGCAAGGTGACGACTAATTTTGGTAATTTATTCATTTAAAGCAACCAAAACAGTTCTTTTTATGGCTTAAGGTATTCGGCTTTGTGCTTTAGGCTTTACACCTCGTTGACGTCGAGGTTATTATAGGAGAAAAGGACCGAAGGTAAGGAACTAAAGGAAATTTCCTATGACCTTTTGCAGGAACCATCCCAGCATTCATCTGAAATGATTTTTGGAAACCATGGAAAATAAAAATCTGCAAAATACAGTAGAATGTACGTCTCAAAGTTAAAAGTATTCCACACATTAACTAATTCTTAGTTCGACTCATACATCTGCCTGGGCCTTGTCTTAGGGCAGGAAACCGTTGACAGATGATTTTACTGAGTGACTCAAATGTAATTTGATCTGTATAACCAATAATCAATGTCTCAGAAGTTGGAAAATGCTTTAAGGGTCTCACATCTCGATTTAGGGAATATTTCCACTCTCACCTTCACTTGGTGAACTCTGAGAACACCCGTCGATGGTTAAAATGGGATTAATGGTCCATAAAAACAATACGAGTTTTAGAAGTCAGGGCATTCCTTTGTGAGAAACCACCCAGATATCTGTATGGCCCAGAATGAATGGCAAACAGAATAAAAAATGGGAGGAAAATGAAAAAAGTAACCATATTAAAGGGTGATAAGGTAAAGAAACTTTTGAAAACGGTACTGGAAACAACAGTGATAGGCAAAAGTGGAGTTCAAGATGGTAGATGAAAAAAGTTATGGCAAAGAAACCAGGAGATGAAGTTTCATTCCTGGGGAGACAAACATGGAGTATTGTACCTGTTGAAGGGAAGAATATTATAATAATAGAAGAACAACATCTAATGACACGCGCATGCTGTTATGAATTATAGCTGTACCATCTTCTGTTGTTTCCGTAGATGTCAGTAAGTAGTGAGCTTCATCGCCCAGCTTGATGACGGCTCCTGAAACATAAGAAGTTAGCATTTGCAGTTCTATTTTATACCTGTAAAAAAATACTATTACTTATGCCGGTATAATTAACTCTTAATGAGTCAGTGAGGTCAATGTGATGATTAAAAATTTAACAATATTCCATTGTATCTTATTTACTCCATACCAATTCAGTTACTTGTGTCTCATATATTTGGGCGATAAAATTATTACACTATAAATCTCACTTACTCAATTCTTTTGACAATTTTTGCCAAAATTCACCTCGTCTTAGACACAGATCGGCTCAGACCAATTTATCAAACTTTTCA
The DNA here is from genome assembly GCA_031002005.1 of Vandiemenella viatica. Taxonomy (NCBI): domain Eukaryota; kingdom Metazoa; phylum Arthropoda; class Insecta; order Orthoptera; family Morabidae; genus Vandiemenella; species Vandiemenella viatica. The sequence continues at coordinate 141,111 of JARYHS010007635.1, forward strand.
CACTATCCTCTGAACGTCATAAAACTGTGAAAAAGTTTTCTGCTTTTTCAGCTATCTTAGAAATTATTCTCATATGCCACTAAAATATTCTAAAACTAAACTGACTAGAATCATAAAGGCTGTCTCATTGTATTTCCGTTGCAGTTATTCAGATTAGAATAACTGTATGTCGTAATAATAACTAAGTAGTCCTAACTCGGTCCCATTCTTCAGTTTCACATTTCCTCATGTGACATCCCAATTAGCCCTAACGTTCTATAGCATTGTAATTACCGCTTCACTCATTTTTTGTAGAGAATTATATTCTATAGGATTTCACTACTTCCTCACATGCACCGTGTACTTCTGATTCTGTTTCCCCACACCACCGCATCATCTGCTGCAAACACGATGTGTCATATATATATAAAATAGGAGGTGGTGATCCAAAGAGATTTATTTTTGAAAAAAAATCAGTAAAATGTTATTTAAACAAAATCTGGTAAAATCACCACCTACTTTTTAACCACGTTTCAGAGATAAAGTTTAATTTAGCATCCCGTTCCACAGCTTACAAATACACAATTGTGCCAATTTATCGAAGTCAGCTTAAAATTTCCAGATGTTCCTGTGTATTTTCTTAGATTAAGCGCAATACTATTGATATCGTGCAATGGGCGCAATAAATTTTGCAGTAGTAAGCTACATTTTCAAGGAAAAAACCAACAGATATTAACTCACTTTCGATGACTTTTTTTTTTAATTCGTTATTCCTTTTCCTTTCCTACATGAGAAGTAAACGTTTCTCATACAAGCCATCTTTTTGAATGACTTAGTAATACGCCATCTGTTACAATGGTTGAAATTGGATATATATATTTTTTTCTTGTCATCAGTCTCTACTGATTTCATGTAGTTCTTCATCTCCTATCCTGAGCTAATATCTTCATTTTTGCCTAGCGTGGTGGTGTAACGGTTAGCGTTCTGGGCTCGCAATCGGGAGGAAGGCGATTCGAATCCCCGTCCGGGCATCCAGATTTGTGTTTTCCATGGTTTCCCCAAATCACTCCAGGTGAATGCCGAAATGCTTCCTACAAAAAAAGCCATGGCCGAATTCCTTCCAATTCCTTGCGCCCCATCCTTTCCCGTCTCTAAAGACCTCACTGTTAAGAGACTTTAAGCAGTTAAAAAAATTCATTTCATCCTACGTCTTCCATTATCTGCTTCATATATTTAAATCGTTGCTTTCCTCTACAGTTTTTCCCTTCAAATGTTCCCTTCACTAACAAATTCACCAGTCCAACATGTCTTAAAATACGAACCATCATCCAGTCTGTTCTTCCTGCGAGATATTTCTACAAAATTTTTCACTCACCCGTCATTGCAAAAACATTTTCAGTTAGTAATTTATCTGGCCACATAATTTTCTGTAGCACCACATTTCAAATGCTTCAGTTTTCCTTCATTCTGGTATTACTAAAGTCCATGCTTTACAATTATAAAGTGCTATGCCGTGCGCCATTTATATAGTTGAAGAAATTTTTTCTCAGTCCTTGATTAAAATTTAAAACTAAAACTTTTCTCTTTTACAAGAAATTTTTTTGACCAGTTATATTCTGCTTCTAACATACCACAAACTACCATTAAATACCACAATTACTTACTTCTCGTATTAACAGCTATTTTAAAAAAAAATGAATCTGCCGCTGTTTATTTCTAACATTTAAAATCTGTAAACTGTTTGTGTTGATTTCTGAACGTTGATAACGCGCTAGTCGTCATAGTGATTGAGGGTTGATGGTAGAGAAGTTGAGCTCGTTGTATTCTACTCTCTGGGCACTGAAACCTTCGTTTGCATTCCACATGGCCTCCACTACACGTGTGATCTCAACGTCACCCGACACGATGGCGAAGGTCGAGAGATCTGCCGGCGAAACCGTCACACAAACGGCAGATTCTGGTATGAGTTGGCAGCCCCATCGTGTCGCCTCGGTTAATCGATTCTGGTCACGATACTAATTTGAGACGAAGCAACAGTGTAATTCAGTAAAGTTTAATGCACGTAGCTTTATACTTTTTACTATCTTCTAATCTCCTTATTTAGGAATGTGTTTTAGATTTAGCATGTCAGTATATGTTAACATGTTTACGAGAAATGTATAACTTAATACACGAGTTTTTCCAGATACAACCCGTAAATGGCAAAAATTATGAAAATCAAGATCACGGGTATGCGATAGTTCAGAGTCCAGCTGCTAGGCTTCGCTGGCGTCGTGAATGTTATCATTACCTCTAGATAGCAGCACCAATAACACAGAGATATTAATAAACTGTTTGTATTTTCTAGACCAAGGAGGTTTTCGGAAATTTTTGTTTCTTTTAAGGAAAACATTTAATCAATTCTAATTGTTCGGTAAGATGTTTTAAGTGTTTTGCTACATACCTATTTCAGTTGACAAATGAGCCGATTCTTCTTTCATCCTTCTACAAACCACTGACCTCCCTATTCATCGTCTATAATTCACGACATTTACAAGGGCCATGTAGTATGTTTTAATTAGAATAGATTGGTTCTCATGTGTGTGGTATTTTATTCTTCATATCAATTGAAAATGTTTTGAATGATTGTGGCAAACTTTGTAAGTGTGTAAAATTTATTTCTATAGCGAACTTTTTAATTAGGGAACATTAATCTTTTATACTGGATCAACTACAATACTTACAGCAAACCAACACGGATTTCGGAAGAACCGATCGTGTGAAACGCAACTGGCTCTATTTTCGCATGATGTAATGATCACAAGTTGATGCTATTTTCTTGGATTTTCAGAAAGCTTTTGACTCTGTACCACACAACCGAATTTTAGCGAAGATTCGAGCGTACGGTATATCTGATCAGATTTGCGAATGGATACGCGTTTCTCTAACTGGTCGGTCACAGTATGTCGTTGTTGACGGGGAAGCCTCTTCTAAGCTAGATGTTACTTCGGGCGTTCCTCAAGGAAGTGTAATAGGACCACTTCTTTTCTTAATTTTTATGAACGATCTCGGTGACAACGTTAATTGCAGGATGCGATTTTTTGCTGATGATGCACTTATTTATAGGGAAGTGAGGTGCTCCGACGATTGCTTAGAAATTCAGCGCAATCTGGATGTTATTTCGGAATGGTGCCGTAAATGTCAGCTTACACTTAACTGCAAAAAGTGCAAGGCAATGCACATAAGTAATAAAAAACACCCCGTTTGCTCAGGAGTACAAAGTTAACAATTCAGTTGTTGACACTGTGGATTCCCTGAAGTATCTAGGCGTAACAGTACAAAACAACATGAAATGGGACTTGCACATAACTTCCATCGTAGGCAAAGCTAATTCTAAACTACGATTCATAGGTCGTATTTTGAGAAGTTGTAATGCTCATACAAAGGAAAAAGCGTACGAAACACTAGTGCGTCCGCATTTGGAAAACTGTTGTGGAATTTGGGATCCGTATCGCAAGGGATTGATTGACACGTTAGAGAAAGTTCAGAGGAGAGCCGCTCGATTCGTGACTGCTAGTTACAGTCCTTACGTAAGTGTCACAGAGCTGATACGTAGGTTGGGCTGGGATTGTTTGGCGGACAGACGACGTAGTTTCCGTTTGAATTTGTTGGAGAATATGCGAAAATCTTTAATTCACGAGTGCAACGAAATACTTCTTCCGCCAACCTATTTAGGTCGCAATGACAGGAGGGATAAGATTCGAGAAATAAGATGCCGTACTGATTCATTTATGTATTCTTTCTTTCCTCGTTATGTTCGGGACTGGAATGCGCAGAATTAGGATTGGTGCTTAGCACCCTCTGCCACCCACAGTATTTGTGATTTGCAGAGTATAGATGTAGCCGGATGTTAACGAAAATGGTCTAAATCTACTAACTCCTGTGACCGCTCAAGTGTTAATTTCCAGTCATAAATAGAAAAAAGAAAACAAAAACAAATAAAAACTGGTGCGTGTATTAGCGTGTACACTGGAAAGAAGTGAAGCATCTATTTATTTTTCCTGTGTATTTTTTTTTAGTTTGTTTTGCCTGCGAGTGGACGAACGATGGTACTATATTTCATTTGTACAGAATACAGGGACATTTTCTAAGTTATTCTCGTAAATAAATGAAAACTATAAAAAATTTAAAGCATATTTCACTAGATTATAGAGTATTCCATCTAGCCCTAGTCTTTGTATTGTGTTTAGAGCTTTTATGCAGGAGAATGTCTTGGAAAATATTATCTGATAACTGATCTTACAATCAACTTAGTTTATAACTAGCTTTTAAGCCCGTTAAAAGGCATGATGAACGCTGGTTTCTGGCTCCTAACTAAAAACGCTAACTAAAAATACTGTTACATGTATCAGTGTGCAATAACTAACTTCTAAGCCTATCGAAAATGACTCATAACTTAATAACACTTAGGGCGAACACGTATCTCAGTCGGTAGAGCGTGTAACGTCGATCCCCAACGAAACCGAGGATTTTGCTTCGAGGCTAGACGTCCGGAACTCTGACCTGGCCCACTCAGCCTGCTCCAGGGAAACTCCGCGGGAAGGCAAAGAAAATGTGCAGGACCATGTCCCTGGCCACGGCAGGTCCATTCCAGTGCCTACTGTCAGGAAATAGGAACGCGGAGCTCTGCCTCCGCTAATCATACGGAAATACTGCTTGAAATTTGTGAAAACCCATTGCCTTTACTTCTAATAACACATTTCTTCTGTTGTAAAGACAAATGCTATATTTCTGTAGAAAATAAAAGCTTTCACCACATGTGCATTAATACATTCATTATATCACGATATAAACGTGATTCCATATTTTTTCATACTACAGTATAACAGCGGTCAGAGAAAATAAATAAACCATCCACATCGAACGAATATAACCAAACAAAAAGCAACTAATAATGAAAAAATAAACTGAAAATACTGATTCATGTCTCACTGCGTAATAATTACGACTTCACTGGATGTAAATATGTTGTCTGACGTCGTCAGTGACTATTAAAGTAATTTAAGCTCAACATTTAAGTGCGCATGTACAGAACGTTGAAACGCATACGCACTTGAAGCGTAACGCGTAACACTAACAAATTTCTACCCAGAATGACCAAAGAAGTTTCACTTCAAAAGTCATAGACATTTACTTGAAAGTCTCTAAACATCAATATCCAAAATATTGGGATGTAAAATGTATTTGCCATTCTCCTTTATTTGTATTAAAGCACATCTGAACATAATTTTAAATGCGAAATTCGGCTCTGAGTCAACGAAATAGCATGTAAAGATTTGAAACGTGCAACTTATTCTGTTTACGAGTAGTGATATGTGAACAGACAGACAGGTGTGTGATGAGATGACGAAACGTCGATTTGCTGTGAGATTTGCACTTACTCGTGGATGCCGAGTCCGAGATGTGCAGAGACTGACGAAGAAAAAGAAGGATCACACCCAGAGAAAGTTGTGAACGGCTGACGCAGACATATTGTGGGCAGAGTCGTTATTTTGTAAGGATGTTGCTGAGTGAGCGTTCTCTTTAATCTTCAGCGCTGGACAGCAGTAAATGTTATCGTATGTCTTGTTCAATAGTTAGTGGCTGTTAATTACAGTCTGCCTTTCAAGCTCGTCGTCCTGGCGTAAGACTATCTCTTACAAATGAGGGCAACTGTAGTGGTTAACTGAATGAGGAATATTGTATTCCCCGATTACCAACTCATATAGTCACTCGTTGACCTGGTGAAGAGCAGTATCCGAACAGTGAGAGCATTAAACTCTGCATAACAATAATCAGTACACTGATAGCTAGCACCCGTACAAAATCAATACACACACACACACACACACACAGAGAGAGAGAGAGAGAGAGAGAGAGAGAGAGAGAGGTAAATATTAATGTTTGTGAAAATTTTAACACCCATAAAGAATTTTTTGAATCACGGAGGATGTGTAGAACAGTGGAATCATAATAAGTGATTAAGATTGCATGAGAGATGGCGTGCACATAGGCTTAGAAAAACCCTTTTTTTGTGTAGCCAGACAAGTCGCTGTTCGCCACGCTCAGTCGGTGGAGAGCCGTCAAATGAAGTGGAAACGTGCAAACAAGTGCCGGTATTCCTCGTCGACGTCAAAGGTGCGATATCAGCATGTGAGTGAATTCAACGTGGAAGAATAATAGCTCCCGGGAAACGGGTTTGTCGTACCGGCTCGTACAGGGCACGCTGCTAAGACAGTGCCACGTTTGTGAAACCAGTGGATAGAAGAGGGTCGTATACAGCGACGATTGGGTGCTGCACCATACTATGTGAACACAGCGTGGGATGATCACCATTTCGTCCGCATGGCCGTAACCGACAGAACAGCTTCGTCCGCAGTGTTGGCTCGACGTTGGAGCAATGCAATGGGTGTGGACATGTCTGCGTCGATGGTTCGTAGGGCTATATTCATTGGAGGTGATACAGTTTATTTCGTTTCAACAAGAGAATATCATATCAAATGTAGTATAGACTACAGTTCTCTACTTACGGTTGCAACAGCTCTGCTCCTTTGAGTTTCAACGCAAGCTGAAAGTGCTTGGCACCCAATCAATTAATGGATAAAGAATTGTTACTACTAGGAAGCAAATCGGTATACGAGTGAAAGTTTAGTTTCCATTTCTCAGAGTATCTTTTAAACGTTATCGGTATATAGATATTTCATCAGCATGTATTCCAGAGGTGAAAATGCTCATTACAAATGTACTCCGCTCCTCTCGCGCTTACTACGTAACTACTTCAGTTCAGTTCACTAAACCAGTGACAAACTTCTTATAAACATCTCCTTTTATCTCCTTGACTTTAATGCTCTATGCACGGCCGGATGGAGTTTTGAACCCGCGACATCCCGGTTGCCAGAGACGAGAGTTACGGCTCACCCACCTGTTTTACAATTAATGGTGTTTAATAATATACCTAGCTTTATGTTCGTCAAACTTATAGTTTCTATCTACAGTGATTATTCATTTATCACTGACAATTCTGTTATTCTGCAAAAACCTCCTTTCTGCCACCGATCGATGGAGTGATGCTATAAAGAAACTGTAAAATCTGTTGTTGTTGAAGGATTGTGTTGTGTTATGTGAAGGCGTCACGCTGCCGTTCCTGCTTGACGCGTCTACGGCTTCACAGCTCACTCAAGACGGCACTGTCTTCAGATCTCCTTTGAGTCTGCTGAGATGGCTTCTTTCCAAGCCCGTTAACTCACGCCACATTTCCATCAGAACCTCCAGAGCACACGTACCTGGAAACGCTTTGAGGAGTGTGAACATGTTTATACCAACACTCAAGAATTCTGTTAAAACCCGACCTTTGTAATCTGTTCAATAGATACGCAAAGGTACGAATTTGTAAGGATCTGTGCGAGATGTTGTTTCTCTGATTTTTTTTTTTCAGCCTTTGCAATTATCTTGTGAACTTGAGTAAAAAAAACGAAATATACTACTCCGACCCCGGCAACTTTCCGGTGACTGTCGGCTAGAGTCTTGTTTTTTTGTTTTAATCTAGTGTCTTGTTTTACATTACTTCACTCTGACTAGTTTAATAATGCTGCATAACATCAGACAGTAAAGCACTTGTTGCAGTCGGTCAGCTATCCCATTATACCCTGTTCACTCGAGACTGGCGGCTTAAGGTTACGGTCCCCTGGCTCCACTCCTCTTTTCAATACCCCCCTCCCTTGCTACCTCTCCAAGCAGAGCCCTATGTCCTGGTAGGCAAGTGGCATATTTCCCCTACGTATGTTAGAGTAAGGGCAGTGGCTAGGGGATAGAGTAGACACCTTGAGCCGCCCCTGTAAACTGAACGGGCTATAACCGAGCGTGCTGGGTGAACGGTTAACGCTCGGTCCGGGCATTCCGTAGTACGCACTTTCGATTCCTGGTCCTGTAATCCAGATACAGGTTGTTCGTGGTTTCCTGAAATCACTTGATTCTAATAACAGGATGATTTCTAGGAAAGTTAATGGCTGAATTCCTTCACGTTCAGTCTGTTCTCCAAATCCTCTATCTCCCTCCCACAAAAGTTAAAATTGCTGGGTATTTATACTTTGATATGGCCCTTACATACCAAAGCAATACTGTAGTAAGTAACGGAGTCTCCAGAGCTATAGTCGGCTTCCTTTATACTTTTTTGCTGTTACGACTAATAAAACGCGGTTTAACGTACATTTACCTTTACATTTCATTTAATTTTCAAATGTTACTCCTGGATATTTAAACATGGTGACCAATTTGTATTTAATAGCACTGCTCTAAGCCTTCTCACTGTGTTGTTCATGTCGTGCGATTGTTAGAATGAACGTTTCTTCTCTCACAAAAAAGGCACAAAATCTTACATGAATACACTATTATCCCTATACGATTATATAAGGGTGAAGTAAAAATCTGTTGCAGGCATACAGAGTAGTAATGATATATCAGCCGTCAATTTGACAGTGTGAGTAAACAAGCCACTTCACTGGACTCATGTAGGTACAACGGATCCAAGTTGAACCCTTGGGTCTGATATACTGGCCGATTTTAGGTGGTTTTTCGTAATCGTCCAAGTGAGGAATGGGCTGATACCTGAGACCCACCTAAAAAAAATTAGTCAATACGCAAACAGACCCTAGCGTACAGTACACATTACTTGATAAATAGTCATAGAAAAAAAGGGAACACCTCTGGTATTCAAATTGCTTATTAGTATTATATTATTGTTAATTAGTTGCATTGTAGCATATAAATCGGGGATAATTTTTTCAAACGTATATTTTTAAATGTCACAAATTTTTCGTTAAATGTTTTTCAATGTTTGAGTTAACTTGCTCATCATACCCCTCGGTAGGTGAAGGTCATTT